>OZ023244.1:20028791-20247176 GCA_964006365.1 Trididemnum miniatum
GTCTGAAAATGGTAGACAATTTGGACAAGTCTAGTCTTTTGTTGTTTGTTTTATTGTGACGAATTAACTTGGTTGACTCCTAACAGGTCAAGTAAGTTTGCTCATTTTGGTCTAAAAAAGTCATCAGTGCAGCAGTTCTCAAGGTTGTTCAGAGAAAACTCCAAAGAACGGTTTTCGTGAAAACGTGCAATTTCACTTGTAGTGATAGGCTTGTACTAAGCATTAAGTTGCAGTTCGTGATTTATTCCGCTGTAACTGCTCAAGAAAAATGACCAACGCATCTGGGAACTGCGGTCGATCGTCACAGTTTTTTTAAGCGGAGCAGCTGCCTAAAAAAATGCGAATGCTTTTTATTTTAGTGATCTGAAAAAGAATGCTGCAAACCAAACTGTTTTTGTCTCGCTCTCTTCAGGGCTTAATACCGATTAAATCAGCATTATGTTGGATGTCTCCGACGTCGTTAACCTGTACTGCCAAAAATCTTATATGAATGTTTTACAGTAATTACTATCAACTTATTCTCATCTATAGATCACCCTTTTGGTTACTAATAACATAAAAATTTCAACAGCTTCGTCTTTCTAATTGCTAGGGTATGAAATGCAATCACGCATTTGAATTATGTTACGGTTCTTGTGTACTTAATAGATGGAAAGACGCATAAAAGTTCAAATGTTTCAATATTCGTCATCCACGTTATTTATTTGCTGCTCGCTCGCCAAGCTTTTCGCAGCACCTACAAAACAAGCATTCAAGAAAACAAAGTCTTAATCAAAATAAACGTAATTTTGTTCAATACAATATTTTGTTTCTGATCTAATCACGTCGACGTCGCATTTCTGAATCCCATCTCAGTTTTGATGGATAGGTTTAAAACGGAATTTACTGCAACAAAATGCTCTTCCGTAAACACACTTGTTGACTTCCAGTGACGTCATGTCCACATGATTTTCCCTCTCATGAGTAGCTGCAACTCGAACCGAACTCAAACCATTTCAACAGCTTGCTCATTGTCGCGAAATAAGAAATTGTGTTACTTCGCTAACAGGACGATTGATATGAATTGTATGACAAATCGTGGGAATTGATTCGTTTTTTGATCTGACCTCACAAAAAAAACAAGACCTTCTTCACCAAACGAATATAATAATCGACCCAACTTAACTCACTTAGCTACGGTCCTCACCGTACTACTTTTCAATAAACACAAGCACCACTGCTCGCTTCTGTAACATCGTACTACTAGGGCTATACCCTTCAGCATGCAACAATATTGCTTACTCTACGCACACTAAATCTACACTCGAATGACTACGCTCGAAAATTCACGCCTATTTACACTTTAAATTCAAGTTCGAGAACGTTCTACGACATTCTGAAAAAGAAACAAGAAGAGAAATCACATGACATGCCAAACTCACACCAAACCGCAGTAAAGCGATTGTGACGTCAAAGAGAAATCATATGACTTGCAAAAATTCACACCAAACCACAGTAAATACAATTGTGACGTCACAAACACAAATTTTAACCCTGTGAAATTACTTAACGAAGAGATCTGTCCAGATTATTCACGAAAAAATTACGTCAGTGGAAAATTATGACTTCATAATTCAACCTTACGAAACAATTCCACGAATAAAACTTCGGAAAACAACGCATCAGTCTAGAACCTTCTACAGTAGACAAAGCATTAAAACAAAAACATATTAAACAGTAAGGCTATATCGTTACACTCATTGGTCATATTCGTTTTATGCGTTAATGCGAGTCATGAGTGCCCGGTGATTGACTCTGGAACTTACGCTGTTACGTTTCAAGACTGCTTACGAACGCAGAGAAAATTACTGGAGAAATAATGAAATACTGGAAACTTTGTGAGCGCCATTAAGTTCCGGGGTAAAATTTTTACTATGACTAATCATTTGGTTGAGTAGTGAAGTTATTAAGAAGATCTTATTGAGTTTCAAAATTAGTCTTTCACGGTGCATTGAGTGAACTTGTTCAGCTTCTTAATTTTTTAAAACCATTCCCTGACGTGTTATATTTAATACAAAGAGATGTAAAGACGGTTTTTGTAAATTATTGGAACTGACTGATTTTAACGCCACCGGAAAGATGAAGTCGGTGCACATTCTTCGAGGATCTGGGATTTTTTCTTTCGTAGCGTTATTAAGCTGTGAATTTGCTGAAAGCATGACCTGTTTTGCGAGAAATGGAAAAGAGGTATTGGAAATAACTTGGAGGAAAAATGTGATAGGCCTAAATATTTAAAAATATCTTACCTGCCGACACAGCAGCGAAGCTGTGTCCAATTATATAATTGACTTTCTCGCTATTTTAAGATTGTATAACCTACTTTGTGTGGAGTGTGAGACGACTTTCAACTCAATGCTTATAAATTAGTTTACCGGTCGACAAGCTCAGTTGCTAAGCACAACGCTTATCGGAGCGGGAGTTCTGGGGTTCAATTCCCAGGCCGGTCAAATCAGTCACGGCTCGCCACCGCTGCGACGTTTCTTAAGAGCTGTGTTGCCCATACGCTAAGTCGCGGAGATAGGCCCCGCCACTCGTTACACGCGTTGGCGTATATTGCGAGTATAATAAACATTTGATATATTTTTAAAACGCTGGAACTAGGCTTACAATTCAAATCTAATTTTGTTCTATGTTGTAGTTTTGTGTGATTTCGAGATTCCAAATTTTTCGATAGCATGTTTTTTGCCAAAGAGTTGTACGCTAATGCATGTAGACTTTGTAGAGCCACCGCTTCTACAATATCAACGGTCTGTTTGCGCGACGCGTCAGCAGCGCAATGAGTAATGTTGATAATAACGGAAGTAAAAATAGCGTCGGTTCCGACTGCAAATCTCGAATGTACGTATTCGTGCAACTACTGTATCCAGGACTAGCTGATCGGAGCTGGTTATGTTATACTCTGTTTCAACATGAAGGGTGCGACCTTGATAATGATCAGCAGGGGGGATTGCCTTCAAAAGTAGAGTGGGAGGGAATGCCTTCAAAGTAGAGCTGGATGTACAGTATGCTCTTACCCCAATGTTTTTTAATGCTATAACAAATAATCATGCATGCTATCAGCAAGAGATGCACTTGCAATCATAAACGATTCCGCACCCATCGATATTTGGGGAGCACCCGGAAGCGATTTGACTTTAATTTATTATGCCACGTTTTGTAACGTGCCGATGCAATCGTTGAATAGATCACACCATTCTCATTGTCTACATCAGTACATTTCAACAGGATGTATTGTTCACCTAACGGTGTACCAAAAATTTGTAATGGTTTACCACTATAGTGGGGTGCACTACATAGCATAAAACAATGCAGTCGATATACTGCATTCCGGGTGTCACTGTATCATTATAAATAGACAGAGCTGTGATACTGACCTGATTGTATTTGACGACAATGTCAGTGAGTTGTGAAGATGACACCGACCATCACCGGCGCAGCCAGAAAGAAAAAAAGGGGGAAGACAATTTTTTTTATTAAATTACCGTACCGCTAGTAAGAAAGTTTCAGCCGGGGCTATTAGTTTGTATTGAAGAATGAGTGATTCGATTCTATTCTTGCGCCACAGTCAGAGCGTAATTCAGAAGCTTTTTTGCCTCTGTAAGACTAGAATTGTTACTGCTAACCACTGCGCACTGATTAATACGGCATGTAAAATCGCCCACTTTTTTTCTTCTTACTTTTCTACAAGTGTGCTACTGATGACATGTGCAAATGAGCAGTAAGCATGGTAGATGGCTTCATGGCACACTTTTCAGAGGCAGAGCGTTCATGCACTCTTTACGTAGAAAAAATGTATCAGCGATTGATCATATGTTGCATTCGGTTGTCTTAAGTATTGGGGGCTGTCAATTCCACGCAATGGCAATAAAATACGGCAAGTTATCGACACAGCGGCATTATTCTTGCTACCCTCCTCATTGCTGGCAATTTGATTATGCTCACGCTAAAAATATTTTAAACGGAGATACCACAGTTTGATTACTTTTTTATTTTGTACCTTGAAAATGGGGGGACTGGTCTCCCTAATCCCCTCCTCTGGCTGCGCCGGTGCCGACCTTTTTTATTCTTTAAGTAGAAAATCCTCTTTTTAGATGATACACGCATAAGCCCTTGTTACATCAATCTATTAACGTTTCCCAATTAAGAACCTCTTGTAAAGACCGGGGTGCACAAGCCGTTAGGTGTGTATGATTTTAAAAAAAGGTTGGCAAGAACTAGTCTAGGATGTGTGTGTTTGTAAATGGTCGATCCAATTAGTTTATGTTGCACTGGGTTGGTCTGTGTTCTTCGAAAATGTCTCGGCTGGTGTTTAATCGCAAGTCGTGAACTTTTGTAAATTTTAGGATTTGAGTTGCGCTCTACAAACGTCTAATTGGAGACTTATTTAGAAGAACATGCACGTTTTTGTGAGATAGGTTTCACCCAAAATAAACCTTAGCAAGATTACTTTGAACAACAATCAACAACTTGGCCAAAATAATGGAAGCCAGGTGAAAAGGCACAAAATAAAAGGAGCCTACTTGGTTTTGAAAAAGAATTTGTTTAAATAAACCGAGAAAATCAAAAACTAATCTATCGCTATTCCCTTTTTTTTGTTCAATGTTTATATTTATGTTTCAAAGTACTATTTGTGCTACCGCTCTCACTGTGAAAAAAAATTAAAATTGAATTACTATCTTTGTATGTTTTGTAACAGCTGTTTGAATAGATTTGGAGTAGCGTAGTCGTTTTCTGTTTTAAAAACCGCAAGAAAGCGCTAAAGATCCACTGCAAAAAAGATGGCGACACTGGCAATGCGAGCTGATGTTCCTGTGCCTCAAACATATTACTTTAGTGCTCCTCCTCAAGCCTTTCCTCCTCAACAAGTAAGTTTTAAAATGTTATTATTTACGAAGCATAGAAATCAAATTAAGAACAAGTCTGCCTGGCGACACTCCTGATTTTTCTGCGCTACTGCCTAGCACCACCATAACGTGTGCATTCGAAGAGAGAGCAAGTTCTTATGTTCCGAAGCTCTGGCTTTTTTCTAGCAGAGCTCCGGACGTGGTGGTACTGTGGGTGAAATGAAAGTCAGGAGAATAAAATAAAGTCTCTGTTATTTAGTTATTCGGAAGTTTTTATGGGAATTAATTTAATTACCTTCGATTATGAAGTTTAAGTGCTTATCATGTTCATGAAATCGGTCTGATTTTGCCTTCTAACATTTTGTTCAAAAACTCCCAAGTATAAACATTCATTTCGTACTTTCTGACTTTTGTTTATAGTGTTCCCTCTGAATATGTTATTGAAAGTTGTTTTACCGCTCTTTTGAAGCCCCCCCCCCCCCCACACACACATACACACATTCACCCCTAAAGAGTTTTTTGAAAATTACATGATGATATTGGAAAAAAGTATTGTATTCTTAATAGCTTTTTTCCTTATATGCAGTGATTACTGTTTTTATAGCACAAATAAAAATTGGTTATAAGGAAATTTGAAATGTTACAGTAGTGACTTTATTTTGCTGTGACGTCATCGAATTCTGAAAATCTTGTTTAGGAAACGAGTCATGTGCCCTTGAGTTTTAATACTACTATTGTTGAATTGCCATGAATATGCTGTGGATTGAAGTCTGCGCACCAGTTTTTGGTAAAAACTGTTGGTCTCATTTCATGCCATCAAAACGAAAAGAAATATGATATTGTTTTTACGCTTCCAACAACCAATGCAAAGTTATGTCGTGCCAAAACTAGTGTTGTTAAAAAAATTGCTTTTTTTGTTTTTTATTGCTTTTTTTGTTCGTTTTTGTTTTTTTTATGTTGTTGACCATTTCATAGCTATTTGAATAGTCTTGCCCGTTTTGGCTTGTTATCAACTCAAGATTGAGGCAAAACAAGGCTGTTTTTAATGGCACCGATTTGTTATTTGCAATGTCAAATTGTCAAGTAACCATTAACAACAGAAATATAGCCTGCACTCATTGATCGGAGCTAAAGATGGCATTTACGGATTACGGCATGACCATTAGGGTGGAGTCAAAAAAATTTTTTTGGAAATCGAAAAAAGTGTAGTTATCAAATTCTGGTAAATGGTCTAAAACTTTTAGAAAATTTGGTTTTGGGGGGTTGCTCCCATTTTCCAGCCTGCTACTCCCCAAAATGTTATCGCGACTTATAACGCAGGGGTAATTCTTTCATCTCGGTAACCACTGGTCGGAGAGTAATGGCATATGGCTCAAAATCTGCAGAAATACCATGTTCCTATCTGTGCTAAGAAAGTTTTCTCTATTTTCACCAAAAAAAAAGTTACAGCCGAAAAACAAAAATTACGACCATTTTTGGTAATTTTTTTGGAAAATTCACTTATGAATTATCGTGTAAAAAGGACAGTCGTTTAATTTTGATCTGTGCAATTAATTCCTCTCACATTACTAACACTGTTTGTGATTTAATGCATCAATAAATGGACGGATGGTGACTTCCACTATAGCTGAAATAGAATGAGTAGTAACAATTGCCTTAAATCAGCGAGGACATATAACCAGAAGAGGAAGTCATTGAAATGGGCGTCCAGCAAATTTAGTGATTTTAGTAAATTGATTCTAATTTGATGCGAAAGTATTTTTAAATTAAACACGAAAAAAGTGTAACATATAAAGGCTGGGTGGTTTCAAGACTGACTTCTCGACAGAATAATACAACACAAGATGAAATAAATGGCTGTTTTTAGCAGCCAAAAGATGCTGTCAATCTCACAGGCATTGTTGTGACAAATTCGAGAAGTTTGTTGCGGTGGTGCACCTATGTGGTAAAGTATGGCCTAGAGCAAAAACAACTGCTTTGAGATCGATTTTGGACCATCCGGCTTACAGAAGAAGTCATACGGTTCACTAAAACACTTTTTGAATTGCTTTTTGGTGTCATATGTTTTCGTAAGTTTGCGGGATTTAATTTTTTTTTTGTCGATTGTGTTCTGCTCCTAAAAGATAAATGTGTCCTACTCCTAAAGGTCTGCTGTGTGTCCTGCTCCTAAAAACGCACATTCGAGAAAAGGGGGTCTGGGGGGCTTGACCCCCAGACGTTGACACGATCTTACTATTTTGAGCCTCCACCCTGTCCGAAAAACGTTTCCGCGCCACTGCCTCCAACACCACTGCGTGGAACGTTTTTCTCGTTTGAGGAATTGCTGCAGTTAAATAATAATTATTATTTCTGCCATCGCTCGCTTTATCATGTACTTGCATGAAATTTCCATCTTACTCCATCCAAATAAAAAGCGCCGTATTTTTCGAAGAAATCACAATTGTGTCCACCTCTAAACTGCTTCTGTCGACTACTGTGTTTGTTTTCTTTTGTCACTTTTTTCATTAAAGCAGGTGATCTATCAATTTTCTGTCACCTACCGTATGTAATTTTTCTTATTGATGAAAGAATGGGAATTTGCAAAATTGATTGCGCCTCTTCATAAACTAGTTTTCATTAGTCAAGTTTGTAAACCAAAACCAGAGCCCAGGTTGTTCGCACTTGCAGGGTAGGCTCCGGTATGTTGTAATTTGACGTCTCTATTTAAATAACGTACGGCTATGCATTTAAATTCTTTCGTTTACTTGACATTCGACACGCTTGACTGAAGAACTATTCAAACTACGCAACGGTTGAAGTCACTCGAAAGAAACAACCGGCATTTTGTGATGACGTAGGCCGGCCTTTTTCCTCTCGCACTACCGTACGTGACTGGCCTAGTCGTTGAAGACCAAAATAGATGAGCAGTTTGTCATAGCGGAACTATTAGGATTATGTCATTTTAGGTGACCTGTTCGAGTTTGCGCCAATTATTTTTTTCTTTGGAAAAAATAGAATAGAAAGATGCGAAGTTTGTAAGCACTTTAATGGTCTTACGGCTTGACCAACTCTGCGAAGGCAGTTGTTTAGCCATGATGTCATCGCTAAAGTTCGAGCGAGCGCAGAAAAAATACCTTCAGTCGATCTGGGCGTTTTCAATGAGTAATGTTATATCGCTAGCGTAGCTCGATAGAGTCTGGATAGACAGACAGTTGCAGTGAAGTCTAGTTCAAAGAATTAGTTTGTATCAGGTTAAGCAGTTACGAGTACATCCTGTAGCATTAAGCAAATTTGTTTAAATAGTTCAGTTTATTATACAGCAAAAAATAGTATGAAGTCAGCTGACATGTAAACAAAGCAACCACTTTAGAGGCAACACTTAAACTAAAAATATACAGTCATTATTGTGTAAAGAAGAGCATGTTTAGTGTTCTGGTGCTTGCTAGCCTAATTGCTCAGTGCTGCGAAATAGCAAACATTACCAGATTAGATCTACCAGCTTTATTACCGGTACCTGCTAATATCTGTGAGGCTAAACCAGTAACCTGAAAGTTACACTTCATATAAATAAGATGGGTCTTCAGTCCTCCGGTCCTTTAAAATGTTTGTTTTGTTTTTTTGCAGTGTATGTGTTCATTTGGTGGGCTTGTATCCATCAATTAGTATATCTCTGTATAATCACATGTAGCAATTTGTAATTTAACTTCAATTATCCTTGTAAAGAGCTGTAATCCACTGCTTATTGCTGTGTGTATTCACTTAATCAACCAACTATATATATTTGTATAAGCTGTATTATCCCTTACCAAGGTGACTAAGTTATGTATATTTGGACAACTAATCCTGTACCATGTTGGGTAAGTCTTCAGACAGCCATTTGCTTTCTTCCTGCTGTTAGCTGTTTAGCCTAGTTCTGATTGATATTTGTTCTTAAGTGTGCATACTGTAACTGTATAATCTTAGACTAGACTAGTCGATTAGAACTGAGAATTGTATAGTAGCCTATATATTCATCTGCCTTTAACAGATCAGCCCTATTGCTATGTTTGTACGTAAATTAGTTTTGAATGCTTACCATTGTAAGTTTCAAACTACTATAAGTAGCACATGATTATCTAGTTCATTTTATGACTATTTTTAAGGGCCTATATAGTATAAAGGCTTGTTGTGTCAATGTGATTTAACTGCAAATTTTTGGCATAAAATTTATTTTGAATTACCAGTAAAAGTTCATTGTTCTGCTTAAAACCCTGGTTCATGATCTTTATCATTCGTTGGTACCGGTATATATAATGACATTGCTGATTGTTTTGCTGTGATGTTTGTCTTTCTCTGAATTGGTAGCTGACCCTGCATTTTACTCAAAACCTATTGTTTTTTGCAAATATATATATATATATATATATATATACTCAATTTCCTGACAGCCACTGTTTCGACCTTGTTAGGTCTCATCAGAGGAGCTCAGAGTAGTAGCTGGGTGAGAGTTCCTACAAGTTTTTTTAAACTGTCAAATACCAGTAGCCTGCTTGTAAAAATTGTTTTAGGCCCTGTTCCAGCATATCCTATCTGATTGTCTGATGTTTTGTGCTTGTTTATTTTTTTATCATTGCAGTAATTGTAGCAGTAAGGTGGTGTTGATTTTCCACGTTGCTGCTGATATGGGGCTTTCTATTTTGTGTCTCAGGACTTGTTAATTGATCATTAATGATTTATTTACCGGTATTATATTTTAAATTGTTGCTCTTCTGTAGTGCACAGTGGAAGCAGAAAAGTGACAGAGTGGCCTGTTAGCTTTGCGGTTTTAATGTAATAACTGGAAAAGGTTAACTTTTTTATATGAGGCTGCGTGTTTATTAGAAGAATTGTTCTTTGCTAAGTTTTTGCTAATACACAGTTGTCTTTTATCTACAGCCTTATGCTCCAGCTCCTGCCGTCCCATCAAACAATCGCATCATGCCCCCTCCTAGTCCTTCGGTTAGTAACACTTCTTCCAATCAGTCAAACAACAGTTCAGCAAATGGATCGGGAAGCCCTCACAACATGCAAGCACCTGCAATAAATCAACAGGGCTCAATGCAGGTAAATAATCTTCTCCAGAGTACACTATCAGTGTTTTGAAAGGTGAAAGCGTTTTTACAGTTTCTGTTTTTATGTTGTTTGAGCATAAGTAGATTCATAGTAATCTGCTACTACTGTATTGCAACTGTCAGTATGCGCCGTATTTTGTTGGCGAAAATGAGTTTGGATGCTTTTCCATCACCAGCAACTTGACTGAAAGTGCGTGAAACATTGCTAGAAACTGGTAGTCTAGGCTAATTTTGCTGCTCAGGGTTTTCTGTTGTTACTTCAAAGATTATTTAATATACTTGGAATATAATTTTTTAATGTTGTGTGTTGTTTTATCTTTGGTATTGCTCTGCCAAATCATTGCTTAACCTACCAAGTTTTTGATTAGCTTTAATATCATTGTCTTTTTCAAGGGAATGGATGGTCCGCCTATCAACGCTCAAAATGGTCAACATCAAGCAAACGGACATCAAGGTTCAGAGCAACTGAGCAAAACCAACCTCTACATACGAGGACTGTCGGCCACTACGAAGGATGAAGATCTTCATAACTTATGCAAACAGTAAGCAATAAAATGCCTTCTGAGAAATATTTTCAGTGTCCATAAGTATAACGTGCAACGAAGTTGAAATATATTGTCAATTAGTATTTACGCTGCAAAATTTAAATTCCTCAATCGTGATTAAAAAGTACGTAAGTATGAGCTGCAAATAAGTAGCCAACAATTGTTTTTGTTGTGAGCAAAAGGACAAACGTTCACCAGTCTTGATTTAAATTTTAAGCATTTGCGTTATTTGACAAACTTACTGACTGAATAGGTAATGTATGTTGCTCAGTGGAAACCTCGAAGCATCAGCAAGTTTCGTAGCACAGCGATATGAAGTTTTACTTGTAGTAAATACTTGCTAGAGTTATGTCGTTGGCATTTGGGCGTGTCTCGTCTTTATATCTTGCGCACATATTTGTCTCTCAGGAACCACTCAATGAAATATGTTGTGAAAAAAGTTTTCGAAAAAGGCGAACTATTATTATATGAACTGTTGATTTTCATATTTCAATCTCGACTGATTTTACTTGCACAATAAAATTCCGGTTTTGTAAGCATATGATTCGTTCACACCCAGTGTGTTTTACATATTTGGCGCTCGCAACTCTTTTCTTTTTACGTGCGTCTGGGTCACCACGTCAATGAGCGCTGTTAGCAAAGTATTTCAACTATTTTTATGATGTCTTTTGTCATGTGCAGCCTTGCGTGACTTTCGCTAGCACTTATTTAGCTAATATTTTACCAGAAGCCGGTATATAGCCAACTTCAGGCCTCATGTAAACAGGATATTTTATAACATCCTGCTTTTGACTAAGATAAGCGGAAATAATGCTTCACTCGATTGCCTTGCTAGCTGTGCGTGCGCGAGCTCAGTGTTGGACTGTTTGTATTTAACGCTTTTGCGGTCTTTGAAACGAATGGATATTGTACTGTAGAGGGTTGCCGATTGATTTTTCACTTCTTTTACATGGCTTTGTCTTCGCTCTATAATTAAAGTACTTTATCCGTTTGGACCCGTTGCAGAGTTCAATTCTCTTTCGTTGTCGTCGCATCAGCATCTAACAAGACAGATAATAAGTTGCGGGAAGGTTAATATTTCACACGCATTCTCGCTTATTCTAGTGAAGATTGGACTTGATTTTTTGCTGGACATGCGCTGTGCCAGTGTGTTTAAATTAACTATCTTCCTGAAAGAGGTGTGTCTACAGCGACTGTGTGTGTTTTACGAGTTGGTGATATTTGCCTAGTAACCGGCGTCTGTCAGCACTGATAATAAGTTTCGTTAGGATGGAGGTCAATGAGTGCAGGTAGTGAAGTAATTTAATTTTCAATGTCACTTCTTTATGAAATGGTCTGCCTGACTTCAACAAAGGGCTTAAGTATTAAAGGGACGTTAATCATCAACTGCTTACAGCAGGAGGGTCAAATCATATCTATACTGTGTAGATGATGGTTATGTTCTTCTATAAATTTTTCGAGTGTAGCGCAAACTTAACTGTAGTTTATCTGGGTTATCATCAATTATAGTATTACACATTGACACACAGTGATGTTTATTCGTAACTTTTTGCGTAACAAACCTCACCTTGAAGCAGAAGATAAATTTGGAACCCTATAAACTAAACCAATTTTAAATGTGAGCATTTGCATTAGTGTGAATATAAGATCGTGTGACAAATGATTCCGTAATCGTGATGTTACTGATTCTTGTAAATTTCCAGCAGATCTCTGAAAATTTATGGCTGTTCTTTGTTTTAAAGGCTGCATGTACTCAAGAAATTTCGCAGTTGGATTTGAAGCAAAAGTGGCTGTTCGCACAAGTGTGATTTTTCTCACTAAAACGTACTTAATGTCTGAATGTTTTGATGTACAAGAGTAATCAGCATTTCGTTTTATTTGCTGCACAAATGCAATATTTGGCTCCGATTTGCAGTTGATATTGTTAAAGTTGTTGATCGCCGATGATTCTTACTTTCTTCAGTTCCATTTATCTGGTAGGGTGCTGGAGAGGGTGTTGATTACGTGCACGCTGGCGCTTAATCTCGGTCCATTGTCATAAACGAGTTGGACAAAGCATCGATTATGCAGCGCCAAGTATGTGACGTTCCCGTCTTAAATTGACTAATCACTGTGATTGGATAAAAACCGAACTAAACTTTTTTATGCAATTGAGTTGGAAGTGCTTTGAAACAAGCAGAAGGAAGTGTTAATGAACGGGCAAGTCCTGAATCGCTCTTACAACATTCTTGTAGCTTTTTTCGCTATGCTTGAGGCTTTTTGTTTAGGCGTTTTGCGCACAGTACGGTTCCAGCACACCGCCTAACTTCCATATTTGGTAGTGTAGTAACTGATTAGCCGAGTTCGATATTTTGCCAAAAATTATACATTATGACAGATGACATAGCTACAAGAACTTCCACACAGCCAGTTAATTGGCACGTTTACAAAAGCTTCGTTGTCCGTGAGCACGGCAATCACTTACCGGTCAGATTATAATATGCCATTTTATTGGCACACTGTCTTATGCGTCGATATATTTAATCAATACTTGCAGCACGTACTCGACCTTTATGAGGTGCTCAAAAGTTACTCCATAACGTACTCTGGTTAGTTTTCACAGCTTTGGTCAAATTCTTGTGTGCTTACATTTTTAAGATTAGCTTTAGGAGGGTTTATGAGAATTATGTGACGTCATTTGTCTGACATTGACAGCAAAGATGTAACATTTATGCTAGATATTTTTGCGAGTGCCTCTGTTTTAAGTATTTATCACTGAACTCGCAATTGGTGTCTTTGTCATTAGGCTTGCCCTCCACCTGTCTCTTTCTCAGTTTCTCTTTCATAGTAAAAATTGAAAGGTGTAGTTAGAGGTGCAGAGATGCAATGAAGAAATCTTCCTAATCTTAAGTTAGCTATAAGAAAGCGGCTACGGCCCACAACATTACACATATTTGCACAATAGGCCCTTAGGTGCTTTAGTGTTGGGAAATGTTTGTAGCATGAGATAATGTGGCCAGTAAAAAGTTTTAAATTGTTATTTGATGCGTTTGTGTGACTGCGATTTATTTTGTGGAAAGCATCGAATATGAAGGCAAACTGGTTGATTTGATCCGAGAATTTTTGTGCGTTGTTTGCAAAATTCTCTTGTAGTGGTGTACTACTTCTCTTTGTTGGTTCGTTTATCAAATTACTGTGTAAAAGTTTTTGGACTTCAAATTTAAATAAAAGTTTTTAGCGTTCTGCGACTTGTTGGTTTTATTCAAGGTAATTCCATCTATTTCGTAAATATCCAAATTTATCATTTCAGGCAAATGCTGAGCCTTGGCAGACACTTAGACGATGAATTATCTTGAGAATTAGCTCAAAATAACGCGATCTGTGGCGTTCGAAGTCGACCTATTACTGAATTTCGATTTTGCTGTATTTGAACTTCGCTATTGAAAGAATTGGCTGAAGTTGAATGAATCGTTATTGGGATTGCTCTTGCAGCGCATTTAGGCAATTTAGTCAGGCAATAAACTGGTCGTTGATTGCTTTGAACCTTCCCGACTTTTTGCATTGCTTTAAGTTTCTGCCACAAATTGCAGATGCCCGGAATGGTTTGTAGAAGTTGTTACTAATTGTTCAAGCATTTATGTAGGTCCGTTGTTTGTCACTACCGTTCAAAAACTGAAATATATGAAGCCGATGTAAGTCTATATGAGCAATTGAACATATAAAGAGATATGGCTGGCCAGAAGACTTAAACTACATAACCTCTGTAAAAGCCAATTCTACAACTAATTTTGCGGTTTGACCTCTGATCAGTCTACCTAATTACGGCAAGTTGACATGCTATGCCTATTTGGCTTAGTTCTATTCTTTTTTTTTTTTTTTTTAATATGGTAGTTTCAGTTAGCGGAGATGACGGCTAGCTCGGTTTTTCACACTGACCACTTTTGGCAGTGTATAGTTGAAGAAACAAAATTTTGGTTTAAAGTAACTGTAATGCAATTTTAACATTTGAGTTGATATCGCTGTATACAAGCGTGGACGCGGAGTGAAACATTGAGTTTTTAATTTTTGACTTAATCGCGGCTCAACCCATTCGTTTCGCGTAAAAGCGCTTTGGAAAAAGAATTGAAATCAGATCACGCTTACCACTTGTTCGTCCACATTAGAGTAAAACACCTAAAATGCCAGGATAAGGAGATTCTTCGCGCAAAATAAATAGAGAAAACTAAATTCAAATTGGTTGTGGTGCCTGGCGTAGTGGTCGGCGCGGGAGGTCTTGGGTTTGATTCTCAGGCCGGTTAAATCAGGACACTGCGGCCGACGTCTCGCCACCGCTGCGACATTTCTGTGCTGCTCAGGCCCTAAGTCGCGGAGATGGAGCCCATCACTAGTCACACGCTTCAGCGTAATACAGTGAGTAGAATGAAAACTTCATTTGATTTCGTCGGGAAAAATCTTTTACAAGTATTTATATACCAATCAACTTAAAAATTACTCGTTCCGAGTGGTTTTAATTAAATCATTCTTTTTCTGGGTATTTTTAGATTTAATCTTTATTCTTATCGTTGCTCAGTTAACAGTTATTCATGATAAAACCTTTCAATAAAACTTTATTTCAAGTTTTCCGGTTTCTTGATACGGTTTGGTTGCTTAGGTCTTTTACTCCATTTTAGAAAAAGTACCATTCAACAATGGTTGGTAGCCAGTAGGTAATGCACTGCCATCCTATTATGCGCTTTACACTTTCTTGTGCTACTTATAGTTCACCCTGTCCAATTGTTTCTTATAGGCATCTACAAGCTGGAAGTTGTTTCTGCTTACGTAGACAATGAAGACCATTCAATCTATTTAATAAACTGGCTTGTGTATGCTCGTTTTGCGTGCCAGGACATACGCCGTATATCGTTGTATGGCATGGAGCTTCCTAACTACTATAATAGGAAACGCTGTTCTAGTTAAGCTTACAGACGTGCAATACACTGACACACTTGGCATATCTCCTCGTTTTCTATTCTTATCATTGCTTTGTTCATTAGCAAGTTAACTATTTAAAGCGGCTAAACTCTTCGCGCATGGAATTAGCACAGCCTGAATTTCTTGAACCAAGATAACGTGGAGGGCAGATCGTCGAATTCCCATTGTACAAGTTTGGCCCACCGCCCATACTGCAGTAAACTATTGTAGGCTAATTTAGTGAGGTTGTCATCAAGTTAATGTTTGTTCAGATATGGAAAGATCGTTTCAACTAAAGCAATCATCGATCCTGCCACCAATCTATGCAAAGGTATTTATTGACTGTTTGTTAGTTGCTCTTATGCAAGTCTTTTGAAGGTTGATTTTGTGTTGTTCTTCATGAGTAGCAATGTGCACACGCCGGCGATGCCACTGCACATAATGCACAGCCTGTGTCAGCATATTAATTTATTTAGGTTATGGATTTGTTGACTTTGACCACAAGGATTCAGCCAGCTATGCTGTTCATCATTTGAAAAATAAAGGAATCCAAGCTCAAATGGCAAAGGTATGAGAAGTGGACGCAAATTTTTAATGATATCGATAATGTAGAATCTCGTGCGTAATTGCCGAAATATAATCAGTTAAGTTTCACAAAGATTTTTGTGTTTAAAATGCACTGTGTGAAGTTCTGTTCTGGTACCATTCCAATTTAGTGTTGTTTGTTTGAAAATAAAATTCATTTGAATTCGAAAATATATTTCGCGTTGCTAATTCAGGCCAATTGGTAAGTAGTTGATAGTTTCAAGCTTGATATAGCCCGACGACCTTGTAGTAACCGCTGCGCTGATAAGTAATATCTGTTCGTGATAAGAAGATGTCTCGCTCCTGATATGCTGTAGTAGATGGTATTAATGTCTGTTGTGTGTCGCAGCCGATCACCTTTCGTCCTACTGGTTTCTACCCACAAACAGATCATTTCGTTTGGTGGAGATATGTTTAAGAAAACGTTTTTATGCAAAATCTGCTCAAAGCAGAAACGCGGGCGGATCTAGCATCTGGAACGGAAGACGTAGGGTTGGATTGTGAATTGGGTCAAAGTGATGATACAAAGTATTGATATTTACACCTTTCCTGGTTGATGTTCAGGGCTGGGGGGGCTATTTTAGAGCCCAAGACGGCAAGTTCACTTGTGGTGACGATGAGAAAGACACTTTTTACCTTTTGAAGCGAGCTTGGTTTCTCCTAATAAGAGAATAAAAAATTGCGGTAAAAATAGTGCAACTTTTCTCTCTCTTTATCGTCTAATTGCACGTAAGTTTTCGGCCCCTTTGTTATAATTTGTAATAGTAATTCGCTTTAATATAATTGAGTGTTTCGAGCTCGGAACTCTCGTTTCACAGATACGAGCATCAGTAAATTACTTGCGGTTGCATTTGTTTATTTGCAGCAACAAGAGCAGGACCCGACCAACCTGTACATATCCAACCTTCCTCGCAATGTTAGTGAGAATGAATTAGAGAGCATGTTATCACCTTACGGCCAAGTGATATCAACCAGGATCCTTCGCGATAATGCGGGTGTTAGTAAAGGTGTCGGATTTGCCAGGTAAATATGTTTATCTTAAAATTATCGTTTTCTTTCGATAAGAATTTTGACTAACAGATTAACAACCAAAAAAATCTAATCTTCATTATACTCGCGGTATTACATGAAGCGTGTAGCGAGTGGCGAAGTCTATCGCCGCGGCTTAGCGCCTGGGCAACACAGCTGCGAAAAACATGGCAGCGGAGGCGAGCCGTTGGCGATACTGTGCGAGATTTGACCGGCCTAGGAATCGAACCCTAGATCTCCCGCACCGATAGCGATGTGTTTGGCAACTGAATTGAGCGACTGGTTGATATTCGCCAATATATATCTCTTGTGTTATTGCGGTTGTATAACAAAATTCTTTGGACTGATACATAGCAGCTGATTTTATTTGAGCTCATTACAAGTGGTGAAAGAGAGTTATTGTTGTTCCATAGCTGTGGAGTACAAATGATTAAATTACTTGAGTACAATAAAACTTATCTTTGAAAAATATATGCAACTTAGTAGCCCACTTTTTCTCCGGAGGATATGCTGCAGTACACAATAAGAAACCTGTTACTGGTAATGAAGCGTGTAGGCTGCCCAAAACTAAAATTACCTTCTGGTTACTATGTTGGCTCTTCATGGTAACACGTTTGCACTTAACATTTAGAATGGAATCGACGGAAAAATGTGAACAGATCATTGCCAAGTTCAACGGAAAATACATGCATAGCATGAATGGTGAACGTAAGTTTGTGAGCGGTTGCATGAGCTTGCGTAGCAAATTATAGTTGAGTTTTAGGTTACTTGTGGTAATTTTGTGGCTTTAATTTAACCGAAAATTGGTCTTACTCATAAAATTATTTTGATAATCTGCAACATGATCAGATGTGAGACGCAGGTTCGATTCCTCGTTGATCTAAGCTATTTAGCTCCACTCTCAATAGCGTATTTTGGGGAGACATTGAGCCATCTCCCCTCCCCCTTTTAACTTTGCCTTTCAGTAGAAAAAAACGAATCTTGCCAAGTAACTATGACATGCCAGACTCTTTTGTAAGTGTTCTGCTCTCTTTTGCTTCTGTTTCCATTTGCAGCTCTGTTGTTCATAAGGTAGTGCCTTGGCACAATTTTATCTTGCACCGGCACGATTGCGTCATGATCTTTCGACTCATTATTGTATAGTCTTATTTTTAAAAAGGGCAACATTCTATCCTCAAGTATATGCCGCCTTTGTTGAACGTTTATTCAATTGACCATTCCTTGGCGTGTTGACTGCAACAAGTATCTAGTTATATACATTTGCGCATTGGTAAAACCGGGCACGTGTTAAATTTCTTTGTGTGTTACAAAATATGTTAACACTTCACTTAAGACCAATAGCTTGTGCGCGTAACATGCCGAAACAGGTGACGACTTAATCTTTGAACTATAAAAGTCTGCTCAATCATGCTACGCTCAGCCAATCCAGGCTAGACTCATTCCAGACTGTAAGAACTCTTTGTTTCATTGAGATGTTTAGGATGAGCAATGTAACAAAGAGTCTTTACAGTCGTGAATGAGTCTCGCGTGGATTGGCTGTGCAAGTGCTTAACAAGGCTGACGAGACTTCTTCAACATGACGATTGGTTTGCCCACCTCATTCTGTGGTTTGCATTCAATTCTTCTTTGCATTCAGCGCGACCTACTGAGCCACTTCTTTGTAAGTTTGCGGATGGCGGCCCGAAAAAGAACAAACAACATCAAAAGTTTATGAACAATGGTCGCAACTGGAGAGATGCCGACTTGCAGTACGCCTACGACCTCCCTGCTGTCAATGGAAGGTAGGTAGTAGTTTGTAGGTGTGCTGTCTCACATCCTTTCAGATTGTAATAGCTCTCTTAGTGCAATGACTCTGCCATTCAAAATATAAGCGAGTCCACTGCTCGGAAGTTACGTGAAAGCACTGGCCAATCCAGAAGTCTTGCAGCGGAAATGACGTCACGATCTTTATAATACACGATTACTTCCTCGGCCTCGTAAAAGTAACTTTTCACGTCACGGATGTATCTGTAGTGGATAGAATATGAGCGAGCAAGCGCCATAAGAAATTTGGTCCGGAATTTCCAGACAAAACTTGCGAAACTTTTGCATTTGACGTCATAATCCTGCATACAGTATTAGGGAAATTCGCATGAAGTTGTGTCTACATTAACGAACCATAAGGTTTCGATACTACATCTGTACGACGAAACACTTTTTCATTGTCGTACAAAGCATGCTACATTGCTACACACAAGTTAAGTCGCGCGACTGGTGTTTAGCAGTATTTTTTCGCTTAGATGTGACAACTCCATTTTAAGGCACAAATTTTCCTGGTAAACTTTCATGTCAGCGACATGGCCTTGCGGTACCGCATGTTGGTACAGATCCTACCTAATGAGTTCGATTCGTGGCGGGAGCCTAGTGGCTTGACGTAAAGTCTTTGCGCTGGAAAACTGCTGGCTCAAAGAGCGCAAGCTCACTTCGCAACCTCCCTTGCTACCGAATTTTCTGTTCAATCTGTGAAAATACAGTAACTTCAGTTGTTTATTATTTATTAAAGTACGGTTTGATTGATCGTTCCTATACAGAAAGTGAACTATTACTGAACGTTAAGCCATCACTGGTTGCGTGAGTGCAGTCCCGGAGAGCGGAAATTGTCACAGAGTAGTTTTAAGCTTCTACATCAGAAGCGGTGGACTCTGAGTTCGATTATGAATAAATCCAAGTCAATCATTTAGAAATGAGATAAGCGCTGCTTTTCTGCTTGATATTCAGCATCAAAGGATGTCGTGGAGAACGAGCCAACTAGTTAATTGTGTTTTTGGAAGAGGGTCTGAACTCAATTTTCGTATCGTTAAGTGGTAGGTGGGTGGCTGTCCACTCCGAATCTAGTTCGTTGTAACGCAGCTGCTGTTTTCTCGTAAAACAGAGAAATGCAATCGATAGAGTCGTGATTAATGTGTAGCACGTTTGTTTTTCAGTCTTCCTTCGAATAGAATGATGGTTCAACCACCAACATATCCGGTTAGTTGAATGGAAAAAGACTTTCGTTTAACTTCTTTCGTTTTGAGCTCATCGATATTTCAATGCTCTATTTACCTAGTTGCACCACTGTATTTGTTCAAACTGATACTAGTTGCCTGCTGGCTGGCAAGCTTAGAATTGCTTAAAAACGAAACTGGTTTTATGATGAGAAGACGACCTTGTAACAGAGTGACAAGTTTTAAACACAATTTTCAACTTCAACTCTTTCGATCCTTTCTAGCAGCTGCATTGAATTTGCGAACAAGTTCTAAACAATATTGTTGTATGACATATCTTCGGGAGAGACTTTGCTTTAAGTAGCCACAATAGTGCAACTGTCAGTGCACTTATAATGAACATTTTTATTGCAGAACTAAACGTTTTCGGCCTTTCATCTGGCCCTCGTCAGAGAAATAAAATAAAAGCATATATTAACTCGAAAATTGGAATGAAATAATTTTTTTTTTTTTAAATCAGAGAGCAGTTAATGCATCAGCGTAATAATAACGCAAATAATGACATGACAATTCAGGTATTATGTATGCATATTATACAACACAATACGATCATAGGTCTTCAGTATTTATACATACAGTTTATAAACAATAAAACAATATAAATTAATGGTTACGATGACGGAATACATTTAAAACACATTCAGCAGAATCGACGAACCTCCTCCATAAAGTTAGGCATTTAGCTTAGGGTTGTGTTTTTTTTATCAGTAGAGCTTCTTGAATTTTTATTTCGTACTTGGTAGTGCGCTACCGTGGTACTTGGTACTGCACTACCAAGTACGAAATAAAAATTCAAGAAGCTCTACTGATAAAAAAAACACAACCCTAAGCTAAATGCCTAACTTTATGGAGGAGGTTCGTCGATTCTGTTGAATGTGTTTTAAATGTATTCCGTCATCGTAACCATTAATTTATATTGTTTTATTGTTTATAAACTGTATGTATAAATACTGAAGACCTATGATCGTATTGTGTTGTATAATATGCATACATAATACCTGAATTGTCATGTCATTATTTGCGTTATTATTACGCTGATGCATTAACTGCTCTCTGATTTAAAAAAAAAAAAATTATTTCATTCCAATTTTCGAGTTAATATATGCTTTTATTTTATTTCTCTGACGAGGGCCAGATGAAAGGCCGAAAACGTTTAGTTCTGCAATAAAAATGTTCATTATAAGTGCACTGACAGTTGCACTATTGTGGCTAAATATTGTTGCATTTAAATAAATATTCTAGTGCAAGAATCTTGCAGCAAGATGCTGTGTTGCAAAGTCAAACATCAAATATTCGCGCTGTTACGCCGAAACGTGTATTGAGTGGCTGGGCCCATCTCCACGCCCAGCGTCTGGACAACACAAACGTCGCAGTGGTAGCGAGTCGTTGACGACGCGGTATCCGATTTGACCGACCCGGGAATCGAACCCCAGACCTCCCGCACCAACAGCGATGTGCTAAGCAACTGAACTAACCGGTTATTATGCTTTTCATTTGCAACAAGTTCTTTTACAGCTTCCCGCCCCACCCATGTGGGTTCATCCTTCTTCCTACGTCATTCAGCCCCATGTTGCCCCCGTAAGTAATACAACAAACTCTTAACATTGAAAAAAATGGGATCTTTAAAAGGAAAAAAAAAAAAGGCACAGTAATTGTGAAACTGGACGTTTCTACTACATAGAATCAGCTGTCATCATCAGCAGTGTAAGCTAGTTGTCGAAAGTTCAGTTTTGCTTTATTTTTCCTCCTTTATGCTGTTATCGTTCCATATTTATTGTATTCTGAAATGGGATCTTGTTTAAACATTTATCACTTTCTGGGAGTCTAACTCGTTCCTTGAGTTTTCTACTTTCGATCATTCTGGCGACAGCTCTATTTTCCGGGGTTTCCATTGGCAGTGCCTTTTTGTAGCCTGAACATTGTCGCATAAAAAGTTTATCTGGAAGATATAAAGAGTTGTATTCTTTCTACATGGACTCAATCTTTAGTTGACTGATTTTTTAAAAATTAAAGTCGGATATTGCTGTATTGTTTAAATGCATTCGCTTAAGAGGAGATTGGTTTGATATTCCCTGTCGAGTGTTAAAGCGGGATTTGCCACTTTCCAGCCCAGCGCTTAATGGAAGCGGGAAAGTGCGAGTGCTAAGAGTATGTGTTCCATTTAAGCACTTGATCATTCTGATTTTTATGGCAATAGACCAAAACTAAAATGGCTTGCACAAATATTTCATTGTGTGCTTCAGTCATTCGCAATCTTTTATTTTAAAATAAGCAGCCTCAGCAGAGACATATTCTGTAAATTCTGCCGCTAGCTTTGAGTTGACAAGGTCGCCACGATAATGACGACATGTGAGCGTCAAAATGAAGCAGCAATTTCTGCCCACGACCTGCGATTGAGATTGATTTTCACTGCGTTTGTTTGCATTACTTGTGAGCTGCTTGTTTTGTGATGCAGGGCGGAGTGATCCCGGCTGTCGATCCGAATCTACAATGCGGAGTGCTTCCTCACCTTGCCGCGCAGATGAACCAGCTGCATCTTTCCCACCCTCCCACTATGCCGGTGAGTCTTTACATAGTGACAATTTGCCGTAATATGATTGCAGGAAATGACGTTAAATAAGAATCCTATCTTCATTGTACTCGCGGTTTTATGTCGAAGCGTGTAACGTGTGGCGTAGCTCGTCTCCGAGGTGTTAATACCAAAACGCAGCGGTGGTAGCAAGCTTTTGGCCAGAGTATCCGATTTGACCGGCCCAGGAATCAAACTCAAAGACCTCGCACGGTGGTAGTGATGTCTGACTACGCCAACCGGCCAGTAGGAGAGGAGGGAATGACCATGTTTAGTATTATTACTGTTTTGGCTGATGTTTAATCATTTTTCTCCATGATTGCTTGAATAATGTGATTCAATTCTGAGAAAGTTAATTTCTGCGATTTCATCTACTTCAGTTAGGTGGTGGTTCCCGACTGGAGAGCTTTTTTGAAAAAAAAAATGAGTATGAAGATAAAGTTGTTTGATGATGTATAGGGTTCATTAATTGATTGGTTTTACTCTTGCTTGTCCGTGGTTATTGCCTTACCTTGACACCTCTTTTTGAACTTTTCAATGCTTTATTATGGCTTCATTGCTATTTTAACTGACTGTCGAAGCCTGGAGTTAGCAGCGAATGATACAAAAAAGTCAATTAATTTAAAAATAACTCTGTGTCAGTCCTATTCTGCCGTTCAAACTAAGAGCTTACTTGTTTTGTTTTTAGTACGTGGGCGGAACCCAATATCTTTCTCAATATCCTTCCAATCAAATTGCGCCTCCAGCGGTGAGTATGGCTCATGATAGCACAAAAAAATCTGACTTGAAAATTTCACATTTCCAATAAATATTATAATTGTTTAAAAAAATTCAGTTGCATTTTTATTTAATTTTAGTTTTGCATTCTTGCATTAAGTGTTTCACATGTCTTAAAATTCGAAGTCCTTAAAATTTTGCCAAGCGTCTGGTTAGACACCACTGGTCTAGGTTTCATACGTGGGTCTATAATCCACTGTAAATCGAATGAAGTTTCTGTAAAAACCAAATTAGTAGTTTGTGACATCTTTAATCTTTATGCGCAAAAATCGGTCCTACTAAACACAGCAAAGAACTGAAACATCGCAAAGGAGCGACAAAGGACTTTAAAGTGAGGTTAGGCTTGGAGTTATCAGGTCCTTTGTCGTACTTTGCGGTGTTTAGTAAGTCCTTTGTCGCTCCTTTGCGGTGTTTAGTAGGGGTATTTTTCGTTTTGACCTTATCCAGCTAAACGCTCGAAAATGCGTATACCCTGTCCAGTGTCCACATGTCCGATTTTAGTGGGTTTTAGGTTCGCGCTTCTTGGTTCTAGTTTCTGCATCATAATCAATTTTTGATGTCATAGTTAAAAAAGTAGTATATAACATCAAAAAATTGATTATGATGCAGAAACTAGAACCAAGAACCGTGGGCCTAAAGCCCACTAAAATTGTACATGTTGGACAGGGTAAAAGAGCGAAACATTTCTATCTTTTTCTTGCTCATTTCTTGTCGTAAGTGTTGTCCATTTTCAGTGACACCCTAATGGTCCAATTGGTCCATTGGCGTGAATTTGCCTAGTGGATAGACCAGCGGAGTGGTAGATGCAATTCTAATGATGTGTTTAGGGCGAAGGAGTTATAGAGAATGGGGGAGAACAGACACCCCTGCCCCCCATGACAATCGCTGCTGATGCCTCTGCTGCCCCAATCCCTGCCTCGGTGCAATAATGCCGATTGTACGTAGTAAGAAGTGATATGTGGCTTTTGGTTTGTTAAATTTTCACATGTTTTTGCTTCGATTTCATCCAGTTGTGTCGTCAAATTGACTCGCTACGATATATTTTATCGTTTTGTGCAAGAACATTGCCTGGCGCTCGACTTTGTTTCGGTTCAGTTTTGGGTTGTTGTATTCACTTTTCCTATTCGTGCGCACTGGGTGAAGAAGAGCGTGACCCGCGAAGGTTTTGATTGTAACATACAGGGCTGCCAACTCCAAACATTTTTGGTCGAGTTCAACTTGTTCAGTTTAATTTTGCGAGTTTGAGTAATTTTTGTCGAGTTTATGTTAAGTTCAAGCAATTGTCAAGTTTAGGATCAGTTCAACAACACTCAATCTATTTTTTTCAAGTTCGGTTTGAGAGATTTTTGTTTTTCGAAATCAAGTTGTAGTCCGGCAGACAAGAGTTAGTTGAGCGAGCCCACATCCTTGGTGGTATACAATCATTGCGAAGGAATTTGTGTTTCCTTCGACCACTTTTCTGTGGTCGTTTCGTTGCACCGAAGTATATCACGGTTTTAAATCCAAGAGGAATTTGAGAAAGCCGCGTTGGGCAAGGACTCGCAACAAATGTCCATTTCTTTGCTTTTGTTGATGTATCTACTGGCTTGGATGGGTTTAAATAACGCGCAAGTCTCTCGCTTTTGGGGAACTCGCAGTTTACATATTTCGGAACATCATTCCACACCACAGAACATTAATGTGAAAATGTGTTGGGGTGCCAAATTCTAATCATACTTAAGTTATTAGGATCGTAGTATAGCCTATTACGGTTCAGTGGTTTTAGTTTTAAATGATCTGCTTATGAAGAACTAGTAGTGTTAACCATAAGATGTTTTTTGTTGGCATAAATCTAAGCCATGGTAAAATTATTTTTTGAATCTGTTGGTATGAGCAACTAGTTTAAAATCAACAAGTAGCCCCGTAAAATAAATGCAAACGCCAAGTTAGCCAGGCATACGTTTCGTTGAAACTTGCCAGCTTCGTCAGTATCTTATTAAGATATAATTGATTGATTCTATTAGAATAATATACTGATGAAATTGGAAAGTGGTAACGAAACGTTTATCGAGTTAGCTTGGAGTTTGTATTTTATCTGATTGAACAACTTTTACTGTGAATGTAAATGTCCAAATCCCTAGTTGGATCCTCAAATACTGATAAAGAATCAGAAGTTAGGACTCTCGACTTTTTACTTCAAAGTATTTCCTTCCACCATCATAAATTATTCGATCTCATTTAGGTGTCCATGATGTTATGAAGAGGAAGCCATCCTGCTCCACGACCACGATCCATTCTTCCAACCGCTGATTCATCCGACTCTTTTTTTAATTTCTAGAAAATTACTTAGTTTATCTTGTAAAGAATATTTTTGTACAGAAAAGAATTGGAATTCAAGTGAATTTTTACACAATTTTGTTCATTTTCTTTTCCCCTTTTTTCATCATGTTGATCGATCAACATGAAATGAAAGCAGTTTCTTTTATCAGTGCAATGATATATAGAAACTCATCTCACTGTGTTCCTAGTGTAGAGAAAGTTTCGAAATTTTAAACAATGTTTTGTCTGTTTTGAGAGTCTAATTATATAAAGAGAAGTTTAAAAATGTTATATTTCTATATCGAGCAGTGAGTTTTCTGCAGCTCGATTTGTTGCCCATGTTTTGCAAACCCACCCATCTCCGCTGACCATTGTGAAACATCGGCCCGGTCTTGTCGAGACATCCTACTCGACCGCTCGACTCGCTTCAGCGTCATGCATGAATTACACCTTGTCTTAAAAATATGATGAAATTTATTTTCTTAAAATACGTTGTTTTCTGTGTGGAAGAGTCTGTGCAGCTCCATCATGTTCATCGTCTTCTTGTCCCTATTTTGCTTCGTGATTAGTTGAACCGTCTCGACTTGTGCGTCTTTTAAATGATTTATTCATGTTCCTGTATATAAGCGTCGATTTCTTATGTTTTTACGTCTTTTTCAGCTTTTTTATTGTTGCTGTAAATAGTCGCTTATTGAATGGATCAGTAACTGCTGATGTGAGAGATTGGAGGTGTGGGCTGGCGAACGGTGTTAACACTTGTATTGGTTAACTACCTGATGGCGAAGGGGTTTCGCGCTTGCTGGTTTGAGTTTGATTGACTTCTCTTGATTGCGACTGATATCGCAATGCAAGTAGGTTGTGACGTTGTTTTGTGCAGATTGTTCGCTGATTTCGTTGCAGTGATTTTTTGATAAATTTGAGACTATCGTTAATCGTTCTTCGCGTAAGATGAGGAATTGTTATCGAACCTGTCTCGCTGCGGGGACTTGCGATTGAGTCTCTATGCAAATTTATGTTCACAGATTTATTTAAAGTTGTAATGTGATTGGTGAAATTTATCCAATCAAAACCTGATGCTTAGATGACGCAGTGACTTGCTGGTTGCAAGATAATCCAATCATTTGGCTTTGGTGCGTTCCTTGACAAATTTCCACTTGATGAATACTTTATGAAATTAATGAGTCGCATTGCTTGTGTGATTCTTCTGTAAATAAAATCGAGGTCTTCTGCGACTGTTTTGTGTTGAAAACAATTTGCCCGAGGCTGTGGCGTAGCGAGAAATTTTTTGAGTGTGTGAGGGCATGTACTACTAATGCCATCAGAGTCTGGCATTAGCTGTTTCACTCACTTGGCATAGCGGGTTGGTTATTCTGACCCAAGCGACTAACGCTATAAATTGTTATTGCAGATGGTCAGAGTAATTCAAATCGAATAACATAAAAATTGAGTATAGAATGATTATTGATTGACAGAACCCTCGTTGAATAACTTTATAATCACCTCGAATAAGTAAATAATCCGTCACCACAACTTCCACTTACATACGTTAGATCTGTATTGCCTTTGTGCAGATAATTTTAATGAATCCGCAGCTATGCCCGTCTAGCACCGAAATCCCACTTGACTCCAAAAAGATCATAATAAAAAATATAAGAATTAAACCAGAAAAATGTACCGTGGCCATACAGGTTTTGTTAACAGCACGCGCGCACTAGATCCGAATATGTGTCTTGAATCAGCGCCCATTGTGTGGTTGCCAAGTTCGCGCTCGTATGTTCATTGTCCAGTTCACGTCGCTGCGAATTTGCAGCAGCTTGCTCTGCAAATTTTGGAATTGCAATGCTCACACGCCATATTAGTATCATTTGTTTGTTACTATAAGTCAAAGAAGAGGTTTGGCACAATGCTCCCCGAACACGCTACTAGCCTGAGGTAGCAGTTAGCCATTTTTGTGGTTTGTTGCAAAACTTAAAATATTTTGCATACCATGCTTTCTGTCAAGCGTATCGTAGAAAGGCGACCAGGAAAAAAATTTCGGTCTGCCTGTTGCAAACTGCACATTCGTCACCGATGGCTTGTGGAGCACAAATGTACTGCCCGTCCTGGAAGCTTGTTTGGGCGATGAACATGTTTCATTTTACGTAAAAACGTTAAAATTGCAGCTTTAATGCATGAATTTTCAGGGGGAGCATTCTCCCGGACTTCCACAAGGCCGTTTTTGTTTCTCTTTTTACTCCAAGCTAACACTGCTGAACCAGTGGCGTACGCACGGGGGGAGGGGGTCAACCCCCCATTGACGATTGGAAAAGAAATGAAACCTTTTTGTAACGATCCGCCTTTTTTCATACAGAGATTGCCGAAATTGCTATTATGTTTTTTTGGTGCTATCCAACTTCCTTGTATAGGCTAATCTTGAGAAACTTCCATTGTAATGCAATAATACCGGTAGTCAAACTTCTGGTGCGTTGAGCTTGAACCTATGAGTATTGAGTAACTCAAAATGTACACCTGGACAAAGTCAATGGGCACTATTAAAGCTGGAGTCGTGTTGTGATGTCATAAAACGATTGTTCTCAACGGCTAAGGCCGGTCAAGACAACGTTTCAACGACATTCTTGAAAGAGAATGGTTGCAGCGCTGGCAGATGACCCGCTTGCGATGTCGTAATCTTAAGTTAACCAAACCGGCCAGTTGGCGTAGTGGTTGGAGACATCGTTATCGGCGCGGGAGGTTTTGGGTTCGATTTCTGGGGCGGTACCGGCCGGTAGCTCAGTTGTTAGACCGGGTTTCAATTAATCCAAGCGCGAAAACCGAGAGTTATATTAATTGCTTCATCGGTGTGATACGTAACAGCACGGTGTTTGCTTCGATTCAAAAGAGTAGCAGAGTAAAGACTGTTACCACAGAACTTTGACGTCATTGCCAACACTTTTTATCGGGGTCGCTATCGCCAAGACGGCGGTTTTGCACAAGTTCCTGGGATATAGTTCGTCAAAACACTTCATGGGAAAAAATTGAATGAACTCTTGGATGCCAGCGATTTTTAACCCCAACTCCATATAGAATTTTGCCATCCGAGTATTGATAAGAATCTCTTCTCCAAAATAACTGCTGATGAGATACTTTCTCGGTTTTTTCAAAAATCCTTGTTCTGCGATTTTTTGCATGTATTCTCTCCAATATCAGAACTTGAAATCGTCGTGTTTTTTAGGATCGGTGGAAAATCAGAGAACTTTGATTTCAATTCTTCTGGGGTGTGGATAGAACAGATAAGTAACCCAAAAAGTGATTGAGATTGGACCCCCTCTATTATTTTCTAGCGTGAGCTGGTAGCGAGGTTCTACACACTTTTGCTTTTTTAGGAATGAAGCAACTTGCGGATTTCTTTTTAGTTTTTTCCACTCACATTCTCTTATTCTATTGACTTTATAACCTTCTTCCTCTAACTTTTTGGATTTATTCAAGGTTTCTTGTTGAATCTGTTGATAGGTTTTTCCGTTTACCGGATGAACTTCTTTGACACCGCTGTCAGGATACTGGTTTACTGAACACTTGTCGCATCCGTGCCAAAAACAACCATCAAATTCAAAAACTTCATCAGTCGCTGGAGCAAACCCGTCAACGAATCATAGGTCAGTTTCTTTTCACCTTGACCCGAATATTTGTGCTGAATTTTTTTACTTTGGGTGTGACTGATCCATTTTAGCCATTGATAGGATGAGAGCCCATATTTGCTGTAAGGATCTGGACGATAATGATCTTTTTCTTAATAGCAAATGAAGTTTGAGCAAGGCAAGTCTTGGGATATAGCATGCAAATACAAACTGTTCGCATCAAGACCAACTTTCTTGTACGTTTCTGGGTAGATATCTCATGAGGACGAATTTTTGTTTCTGTAATAGCTAGTCTGGTAAAAACAACGGATAGCCCGCCTGTGACATTGGATCTCAAAGTATGATAAAGGTCAGCGTGTCTTTTGGGAAACAAACGGAAAAAAGCTTCTTATTCACATCTCTGGAGCATTTGAATTTTAGCAACTCCGCTAACAGAAAAGCTAGATTTAAATATATCAATACCTTGCGCCAAATAAGGTTGTAACATTTTACCTACAGCTTCAACAAAAGGTCCGCAATGCATCACATTGTAATAAATGAGCGTATCTTTGAGAGTCTTCCACTCTTTTTCCAGACCTTTTTGACAAACTCATATTCTGATTGAGAGATGTTAGAATTCGTGATTTCGCTAAAAAACACCTCGTACGGTGGAACACACGGATGTTCTAGTGCTTTCAAATCACGAATGAGGCAGTAAGGAAAGAAAAATTTCTCTGCAGTGCAACCGAAAGCTAAAAGGAAAGATCGATATCTGAAACCAGGAGAAATGTAATTTAGAATATCCAAAAATTGAAGTTTAGCCATCTTTAAACAGTGATAAGTGTTTGCTTTTTTGATCACAAAATCAATTTTTTCCACCAATTCGTGAATCAGTATGGTTTGAATTAAAGGAAGGGTCGTATTTAGAGCTATTATAACCCAGTTTAGGAAGTTACCGGATGAAAGCATCAAATTCTTTTAAAAGATTTTCGCTCCGACAATTGGGACTAATAGCAACAGCATCAAACGCATATTCATATCTTTCCTGCAGGATTGCATATGCAGCATCTGAGATTTTTTTCATATCGCTGTTGTTGTGCTATAGTCACGAAAGTGCATTTTGCCACCTTTGAGTTAGAGCCATTTTTGTGTTTCAGCAAAAAAGACAAATAGGCATAAATGTCGTCTGTGACGTAACAAATCGGTGATATTTTTGTAGTTACAATATTTTTGGACAACAACAGTTATGGACCGAAAGTGGGGTGCCCAGAAGTTTCTTTTTAGGGGATTTTTTGTCAGATTCGCGACTATAGCACAAAAAATTTCCGGAAAATTTTAATTTTTCTTTGCAAATATGCAGTTTCGTGAAAATGAATCAAAGTATTTATGGTGATTTTTTAAGAAGCGTTGATTTTATAGTTGTTATGTTTGCAACATCATGATGAATTTTGATAAAGAATTGTTTTTTTTTTGTTTTTTATTTGGTATTGTTCTTAAAAACGTCAATAAAATGTCAATAAACGGTAACCTTATAACCTACAATTCATTTAGTTTTGGGCGATAACATTCTCTAAAATGCGCATAAAAATTATTTAAAGAGGAAAAATTATTTACCGTACGCCACATTAAGTCATGCCTACATTAATTCATGCTCACAAAAATTCATTCTGTTTTGTGTGGTTGTCATTCTCGAAAAGGAGCATAACAATTATTTTTAGAGAAAAGACTATACGTCATAGCGATCCATACTTACGAAAATTCAGTCTGTTTTGGGTGGTGGCATTTCTTAAAACGCCCATAAAAATCGTTTTTAGAGCAAAAGTTTATCGTACGTCACAATTATTCATGATACATTAACATCAACACTCAACAGTATACAAAAATACAGTTTTTACAGGACGAAAACGAGAGCAAATGAACCAACTAACGAACTGTCAAACACGTACAAAAGCAAAAAGCATTTTAAACATGCTGAAAATTGAACTCGTAACAAGAACTTGTGCAACATGGTCTTTTTTGGGTTGGACAAAAACCTGTAATGGTTAGCGACTATTGTGATTATAGCACTTTCGTGATTATAACACAAAAAATAAAAATTAAATGCACTTTGGTAATTATTGCACGAAAAGGGCACATCACAGCGCAAAAATGTGCTTTATTAGATCACAAAAAGTGCACTTTCGTGATTATTTAATTTTTGTGTACTCTGCAGCACAAAAATTGCTTTATTATAGCACAAAAAGTGCACTTTCGTGATTATAGCACAAAAAAAATATATTAAATTTCAGATTCGCAAAAATGGTAAAACGTCAATATCTCAAAAAGTACTTCATATTTCAACTAGCAAATTGCACTGGATTGAAGAGCGTGAAAAAGACTTCCTTGCTAGATGCATAACTAAAAATCGCCAAAAAAATCACTTTCGCGACTACAGCACAACAACGAAGATATATAGTAGGGTGGGGCAAGATGGACAGTTCCACTTCAAAACCAGCTCAACTGCGCTACTGTACGGATAGAAATAGTTTGCGTTTGAGACTTTATTTATCAGTGCAAGAAGTCGCTTTGCAAATAGAAAGGAAAGTTTTACTTCGTGTTGGTAAACAATAAAGAGACACATATTAAAGTTAAGGATTATTGTTATCGCTAAAAGACATATTTTAAAAGGTGAGTTAAAAACTGACGGCTTCAAAATGAATTTTAGAGAGCAAATATTGTATGTAATGGCATTAAATGATGAAATAATCCTTAAAATAACGCAGTAAACTGTGACAAATGAACTATGATCTCAAAGTGCAGTTCTACTTACTTAAGAACTATGTCACATGATGTTTTAAAAATGGCGACCATTTTTGAAAAAGCGAAATTTTAAAATGCTAGTATGCTCAATGTCGGACTAATATGTGATTTCTGGTGGTACAGCTTGAAAGTAAAGAGGTTTTACTGTATCATAAAGGTTAATACAATTTCTAGTGAAGTGTTTAGTCAAAAGAGTTAGCATTTTCTCTATCACCCAAAGTGAGGGGTCCATTTTGCCCCACTTTAAGCTTCCAGATCTTTTAAGCTAGCTATTTATTTGTTTATGTAGGTAGCAATGCCTAAATACTATCCCAGAAAGCCGGAGAGAGGTTCGTGGGTTGCCAGTAGCAAGAATGACCCGAGCTGATCATGATCTGACCGATCATGAAAGCAATAACCAATCAGATGGCCAGGTGGATAGACCGTCTGCTTTTGGACCAGTAGACTTAGGGTTCGATTCCGAATCGAGTCCAACCAATGACTTAAAAATTGGTATTCACAGCTTCCCTGCTTGTCGTTCAATATTAAAGGACAGCGTGGAGCAAACCGGCAAACTCGCTTGTTGTGCTGTTGGGAAAGGCACATAATGGGATTACCCTATTCAAGTGTGGTAGACAGGTGGCTGACAACTCCTCAGCGAGCTCGTACGGTGCTACATCGCTTGCTCGTGATAGGAAAGTGCAAATGCAAATGAATAAATAAAAAAATACACATCATAACGACCGAATGAAGGCGAAAAATCAGCTTTTTAGAAACTGACCATCTTACCTCACCCTATGGGACAAGATGGTCAAGGGATTTTGCTTTTAAAAAATGTCAAAATTTTTCGATTTCATTTTTTTTGAAGTTTTGTTGTTTATGCATATTGTTGGTAAGTGTAGTGGCTACGAAAGTAAAACATTGAGTACCGGCCCACTGTATCGCCTTTCACGAAATTCATATTAATGTCTTTACGGTGTCCGACTTGCCCCACCCTACAATAATCCACCATTTTTTGCACTAATACAGCTTCGCTACCCTCAGAAACAAAACTAATGGGATCTTCAAAATTTGGAATATTGAAAGCTATGCCTACACTTAAAGTAATGTGTTTGGAAGTAAAAGGAAAGCTTTCACCGTTTTTAGATGAATCATCTTGACTTAAAATCGACTCGAAATCGTAGCAACAGTAAAAAGGGGAATGTGGTTGCTCATGGGGTACAAAAATGCCTATATCTTCTAATTTTTGAAAAATGGTTGATTGGTTTTTTAAAATATCTTCTGGAAAAGATTGTGTAACAGTTTGGTCGCCAGAGGAGGTGCGCCTCAAAAAATGTTTTCGTCCACACCACAGTTTGTCACATCGCTGGCATTGGTAAACATCACAATACTTTTCAAAGTTTACAATCAAGCTTAAATGATTTTTAAACTATTCAATTGCATGGTTTCACCATAGAGTTCGCGACTACGCTGTATTAGTTTCGCATTTTTATCTTGGAGCTCGTAAACAACGATATTAATCTCAAAAAAATCTTCTATCTCTGGAAAATCAATAAAGAAGAACGCCTTGAAACTGATCAGGATCGATATGAAAATGTTTGCAATAGGCGGCAAATAATTGTTTAGCATCCTGTTCACACCGTCTTTTATCAGTTCCTCGGAATGCGGATAAACAACGAAAAAAACATAGATTGCCATTGGATGTGTGATTCACCACTCCTCGATCATGCAGTAAAAAGTCTGGAAGATCTACGGATCCTGATAGAAGTGCATCCACCAAATGATTGATGTAGAAGACCAAATTCGTGATCTGGAGTAATTTCCTTTTTGTATCCGGTCGGTTGAAGTTTTCCAAAAAATCCTCCGCTGCTATCTTGCGTAAAAATTCTTCTAACTCGTTGTTGCTGCTAATGTTCACAGCCGCGTCCAATACTTGAGCGCTGTTGCTAGAAAGGTGCTAATAACGGAATTCGTCAGTGTCAATATTCCTCAGGACATATCCAAATCTCGTTTGTTGATCACTCATTATTCTTTCAGCCATTGTGTCGATCATATGTTCAAAGTTCCGAAAATAAAAATTATGTAAACTCTGCACTTTTCCATGTTTTGAAAAAGTTCTCTGGATGAACCAGTATTTTAAAAGAAACTCCCGCAATTTTGGGTCCTCTTCATCCAAGTATTCGTTTTCTAAAACCTCAAACTCCTTCCGGTTCTTCGCTCGAAAAGTGCCAGTGTAATTCGATTTTCCATACGAATTTCTTACTTTTTAATTGGCGTTTTTTGGTTTTCAGCTCGTTTTCTTTTGCAAGAATGCTTCGCAAAATCTGTGAGCAAATGAAATTGTGCTCCACATCTAGTGCATTTTCCGCACTTTTCCTTGTGACGTTTTAGATGATGCATCTCCTTGAAGTTTTTCTGGCATTTCATACCTGTAAAATCTTCTAACTTGTGATGTATTGTTTTCGTGTGTTGATTGAAACTAAACTTGTTTATGAACTTTTTATGACCGATATCATAATGATTGTTTGCGACACCGAGCAATGCAAGCACGACATGGGCCGGGTGCACACTAACGCTTAGCGCACGAAAAAGGGTAACCAGTTATCATTTGTTCGTCCTTCCTGACTCATCAGGTGCACAACTACGAAAGCCAAAGCTAGCTCTAACTAAACCAACAAAAATCGAAGCTTATGTGCAATTTGGTAATCAGAAGAGCGCGGCAAGACAGAAAGCGCTCGAGGTCCAGAACTTAATCACAAAATTCAAGATTACGTAAACCACAGAAGCACTTCGAAGCAAAAAGCGCTCTTGAGTCAGAACACAATTAACTAAGACAACGAAGTATCATGCGCGCGTGAAAATTTAGTTAACTGCAGACAGATATCACAAATTATTTCACCGAAAGCGTCCATGCTGACGTTTCCGAATTAATATAGACAAACTTACACACTATTGCGCAATGTCCATTAACTTCCATGAAAGTTAAATATCTGCTTTAGTTTTTGTTCATAAAACTCGATATCTTGTGTTTTCCCGTATTTATATAAATAAAATGATTTCGTATTTGTGGTATATAACAAAATATCTGCCAACAGCGAGTCATCAACCCCATCAGGTGTTTTGTGTGTGATCAAATCAGCAACCCCATGAATTTTTTTTGCATAAAATCATAACAAAAGCGTAACTTTTAATAGATGAAATTCAGTACAATAAAAAAAATTTTGGAAATACAGTAATTAAATCTTCACATAATTTATTTCATAATAAAAATACTTTCAAATAAAAAATTAATATGTAAAAGGAATGAAACAATAATTTCCTAAGTTACTGAATTGGTAAATAATTCTTTATAAAATATTAGTGTAAAATTTTTTTCAAAAGATAAGAAAAGAAATAATGTAACAATGACTTTAGAATTATCAAACAACGATTATAATTTTAACCAAAGCATAAAATTTAATTTCTATCAAAATACGTGAAACTAAAATGCAACAATAATTTTAAGTAAGAAGTATTGAATCGATATTTCTTTAATAATAAAATATAAAAAAACCAGGAAGTCGAACCGTTTGATTTTTCCGGTTCAGGTTCGGTTTGGGTTCAACAGCGGTTTTAAATTTCGATTCAGTTCCGGTTAAGGTTCAGATAAATGTATACGGTTCGGTTTGGGTTCGCTCCAGCAAAAAATATTTCAAAACCGGTTTATAAAGTTCCGGTTCATGTTCACAGTAAAAAATGGTATAGTTCTATCAACACAATTTAAAAAATGAAACGTACAACGCAGTTTTTCTTTGCATTGACAGACCAATATAATGCATAATTTTAACTTACAGTTAGGCCAGTAGGGATGTGCCGAGTCGAGTCCGAGTACTCGGCCTAGTATTAAGGCATTACTCGGCCGAGTCCGAGTATTAATTGATACTCGACGGAGCATTAAAGCATTATCATTTTGACCTTTTTTTGCTCTGCACCCGATTTTTAGTAGAAATTAGGACTTTTACTGACGTGATGACCTTTTTTTCACTCTTCACCCGATTTTGAGTTCATATCTTGACGTCGCAGAATAGATACTCGGCCGAGTAATGTCGTGAATACTCGTTACTCGGCGAGTCCGAGTAATTTTCCTTGAGGCACATCCCTAGAAGCCAATTAACGGTAAAAGACTTTTTCACCATGCATAGATTACTTACATAAGTGACTATTATTTTGAACTCAAACCAGCTTCAAAAAGACGCGTGTGACGTCACGGAGCGAATCGCTTTTTTCAATCGGTTCGGGTTCGGTTAAGGTTTTCAAGTACTCAAATTATTTGGTTCAGTTCCGGTTCGCCCTTTGCGATTTCGAAAAATACGGTTCGGATTCGGTTAAGGTTCGACAAAAATAGCGTAAAACCGGTTTATAAAACTCCGGTTCGGGTTCGGTTTGACTCCCTGAAAAAAACTAATAAATTTTTAAATAATTTCAAATAAATTCATTACAAAAGCATAAAACTTAATTTTTAATTTTATGAAATTCAATATTATAACAAAATTTTAGAAATAGTTAAATCTTTACATAATTTATTTCATAATCAAAATACTTTCAAATAAAAAATTAATACGTGAAAAGAATGTAACAATAATTTCCTAAGTTATTGAATCGATAAATATTTCTTATAAAATATTATTGTAAAAGTTTTTCAAAGTACGGGAAAAGAAATAATGTAACAATAACTTTAGAATTATCAAAATACCAAAATAACCTACGTATAAACTCTATCAAATATGTGAAACTAAAACGCAACAATAATTTTAAGTGAGAAGCATTGAATCGATATTTCTTTCATAATAAAATTTAAAAAAAACTAATAAATTTTTAAATATTTTTGAATAAAATCATAACGAAAGCATAAACCTTAATTTTTAATTGCATAAAATTCAATACTGTAACAAAAATTACAGAAATAATTAAATCTTTACATAATTTATTTCATAATAAAAAACACTTTCAAATAAAAAAATTGATACATGAAAGGAATTCGTATTGAAAATCAATGTAATAATTTGGGTGTGAATTCAAACTTACAATTTCCAAACATAAAAACGTTAAAGATAAAAGACTGCAATTCACATAACTGAGCAAAAACTGATTATAATGAATCAAATTATGTCAATCAGTAAACAAGCGATTTTGTCAATGCAATTAAATTTGCGAAGTGCGTTGTCAACTAAACTATGAAATATTTCAAAATGGTATTGCCACAAATTGTCACCAAGTGAACAACATAATCTCTAAAAGAACGGAAATATTTCGCTTTTTCAGATACACATAGATGATCGTGACACATGACGTCATCGCCTGCACACCCATTTGCCCACCACTTTTGGTCTAAAACGGCCCACCTATAACTGTCGCTGATATAAACGTTTTAATCGCTTTCTCTGACTAGACTAGAATCGAAACGTTTCAATCGCTTTCTCTGCCTAGAAAAAGCAATTTTGTTGGCAAAGGAATTGCTAGGGTTAGCACTGCACAGCAAAACAAAGTGAATTAAAAAAATCATTTAATTCAAAAAAACTTAAAAACTAGACTATATATAATGCACAGTCCGCCACTTTTATTTTATGACAGGTGCTTATTTTATTGATTTTGAGTTTAGTTGCTATTGTTTACTATAAACGACTCTTACGATAACTACTGTACCTCGCCTCGTCTCAAAACGCACCGTAAAACACTTTTTCCATGATGAAAGCTTAGATCAGTGATTCTCAATCTTTTCTGAGTCGTGGCCCCTTGACTGTACTTCTAAAAGAGACCGTGGCTCTATAATGTGTAAGTTTAAAAGTCCCGGTCTGTTATAATTCATTAATGATTCCTACCATCGTGGCTCCCAAGAGAACACTCTGTGCTCTGGGGTCCCTTTGGGGCGCCAAGGGCCACGGTTGAGAAGTTGAGAACCCCTGGCTTAGATGCTATCAATCGCTGGTTTGCCTTTTATATGTTAAAATGCTCAATTTTGCATTTACAAGCCGCAAGTTAATTTTTTTTTTTTGCTCTAAGAAGATTACGTTTTTTCAGTTTCCCCCTCCCCACAAACAAAATTGTAAAGAAAACATCTCTGAATTTAAGCTCTTTCCTGGGTTTCAACTTCGATGGTAGGCATATTAAGTTTCAAATACATTCATGCAGAAGTTATATTGTAAAAATAACGCGTAAATTGGGGTCCCCCTAAAAAGAGTGGGAGGCCAAGGCCCTCCGCCCTTTCTCGCTTCCGCCACTTATGGCTTCTCTGCAAACCTGCGACAAAATAAAACCAAAACATCTTTGTGGCTTCCTTTCTGGCCTGTGAACCCACTTGCATTTCTAATCGAGTTCAAGTCAACTATAAATTGAAAGCCGAGTTCAAGTTTTTAGTTTTTAATTTCGCGAGTTTATTAATTTTTACCGAGTTTACGCCAAGTTTAAGCATTTATTTTCAAGCTGAAGATAAGTTCAAAACTCAATTAACTTTTTCGAGTTCAAGTTCGAATCCAGCGACGTTTGTTTTTCGAATTCAGATAGTTCGAGTTCGCAGTCCTGCCTCCTCCACACAACTGGTTTACTTCGAGATAACGTATGGCTATAAACAATTTCTCACAAAAAAAGAGGATTCAGCATGCAGCTGCAATCTCTATTACCAGCATATTAAAATACAGATTTTCAGAAAAACAAAATTTAAACGCACAATTATCATAAACAGGCTTTCGAATACACCAGCTAGCAGTGGTGGGCATGTTACTTTTAAAAAGAAACTACTTGCATAAAAACAGAACAAGGAAGCAGGGGCTCCGAGAACCGCTAATGGGCCCGGGGGAGATTTTTTGGTGGGCCCCCTACCTTTTGCATTTTCTAAGCACAAAGACAACATTTTAGTAAACTCAGTGAGTTTGTTGGTTGCCTATTCATCCCCTTTATAGCGAAAAAGCGATTAAGCTGATATAACGAGCTCGCTTGTTTTATTCTCGGGATATTTTTGATGACCACGATGAATCGCGCAACGTATTTACAAGGTAGATGGAAATTCAGTGAGGACAAGGCCAACGTCAAAGTCATAGTGCGGATTTGGAGTCTCGCTACCAATGCTGCGTGGAGTAGTAACTTCATTGTCCGTATGAGCACTTGGATTAGCGCAGGGGTGGGGAACCTGGGGCCCGCTTGAGTTTTTAATGTGGCCCGCGTCAAGAGCTTTGTGAAGTGTACAACACACCGGTAGAATAAAAAAGATTCATTTTTCTTAGAAACTGCTACACATTCTACTACATGCTATATTGATTCAAGTGACATAAAAACCGCGCAAAAGTTTCTGATTTTACCGTAAAAAGCAACTTAGCATGAATGTTCAATAAATTTGCGACGTAATTTTTAGGGTAAATTAAAAAATTTAAAGTAAATGTGGCCCGCTAAAAACACTATGCAATCAATGTGGCCCGCTGTGCTTTGCCGGTTCCCCACCCCTGGATTAGAGGAACTTGATATGTGACCTCGGTACCTACTGATCCTAACACCAGACACTGCCTGACGTCGTTAAAGTTTCGCAATTTACACACGTGCTTCCACGGGCATGCACACTAATCTCTGTGCTTAGCGATAAAGTAGAGCTGTTTCGTTTGTACAGAGTGCAGTCTTGTAACAACCGTATATTGAGTTAATTTGTTTAGTGATTTTCTATGTTCGAAGTGCAGTTCTGTTGCTATCGTATATTGAGTCAGCTTCTTTATATTAGCAAAACCTTTTATGTTTATGCACATATTATTATTTTATTTATATGCAGATCGTTAAGTTTATTGTTGTTTAGAACCTGAAAAAAGGTAAACACATAACAGAACTTACACTTGCTTTATCAGCTACAATATTGACACTCAAATTACGACTTTGCTTACATCATCACTGGGATTAGATACCAAATTTACAATTAAAACTTCAATATCACTCCCTAGACTACTTTCGCTGACATTTAACACTTCATTAGCAGTTATCTGGTCACGAGCATCTTCGCTAAATCTTTTTCTTTCACTTTCTTTCTCAACTAGCCTATACCAAAGCTTTCTAGTCTTTGCTGCCCTTTAACCTGTAATCGTGTGACCCTTTCTTTTTGCTTTCCTGCACCGGATTTGTGTTTTATCATTCCCTAACATGCATTTGCAAAATTAACAGCATCTGTTTAAAAGACACTGAGTCCAACGGTCCGTTTTTTCCGAATGCAGTCATCGAAAAGATTTGATCTTGTCCAGGGAAAGGCAACTCTTTTTGACCAAGGGAGCCACAAAAGCTATACTGTTTCAATCGCATTCTCGTGAGAGCCACATAACATTTTTTGAACACCTATTGTAATGCTTTCAGCATATGCTTTAAATACCGGTATCTTTTCGCTTCAAAATGTTTTAATTTTTTAATGAAATTGTTCTTGTGCTCCCATCAAACTCAAGCCCATACATGAGCCACAGCATCTACTCAATTGTTTAAAAATTCTCTAACGCTGCATACATTAAACCTAAATATTCCATTGATCTCTCCAGCTTCAAGTTACAGTTGGAATCAGTGGCGACTCTAGCTTTTTATGGCTACTCGGGCTCGACATAAACAGTGTTAAAAAACGGTAAAAAAAGCAATAAAATAGCAACTTACACAACAGTTAAATTGTTGCAAAATACTTTCATTCATACATAAAGTTTAATCTTCTTAATTTGATGGCAAACTCATACTGAGTTTGTTGTGTAGCTCTTTGTTATCAGCTATCCATTGTGAGCCATAGAGGAACAGACATTTATGACCAAACAAAAAGCCTGCATTTACTACATGGCAGCATGATGGCAGGCGTCTTACGAAATCTTTTTTCTATTCCTCTCTCCAATTGTAGCTCGGGCTATTTCTCGAGGGCCCGAGTTCCACAAACAAGTTAAGCAAAGAATTGTGTGAAACAACGTAACAAACGTTTGCATTGTCTGACTCAGGCAAATGCGATCGAGCCCGAGTAAGATGTAATAAGGAAAAAGGCTTTTGTCTCGTTTGTCTCTTTCTTTTCTCCGCAATGCGGCTCGGGCTATTTTCCTCTAGCCAGAGCTTATGGCTAGACAAATCGTTGAGCGAAAAACGCAACTGCCACCGCACACTTCGTTGTTTTTTACGATGACTGTTTCTTTCAACGAACTTGATAAGAATTAAGTTAAAAAAAGCTTTAAGCTTACTTTTTAAAATTTAAATAATAACAAGCCTTCCATCATTTCGTAACTTAGGCTCAGCCCGAGTAGCCCGAGTGCCGGAGTCGCCTCTGCATCATTTTGTAACTCGGGCTCAGCCCGAGTAGCCCGAGTGCCGGAATCGCCACTGGTTGGAATGCTTTAACTGGTCGCAATCGCATACTCGCAGTTGCGCAGCGACAAATCTCGGATAAACACGTTTATGATTCAATATTGTCTTTAAAATAAGACGAAGCCGATTGAAATGCAGATGAAGCAAAAAATCTTAATTTTTTGCCTATAGGCCTAATGAGCCTTTATGCATAGCATACACGTCATCAAAATGATGCACCTCTATTCAAGGGGCCCATACGCTGTGAAAAATTGGTAATATTTGGGTGTATAAGCTCTAAAGCTCATATAATTTTTAAAAAAATTTTTGCTGGATTTGTAAGATATCGGCTAATGGGCCCCTAAAACAGCCTGATTTATGCTAGGGGCCCATGCCCTTTTTAAAATCGATTATCTGAAGGTTCTTTTGCTGAATTTATTCCGTAGGATATGGGCTAATGGGCCCTAAAAACAGCATGATGGCTTATGTTAAGGGGCCCATGCGCTCCATAGAATGATTATTCGAAGGAGGCCCATATATTAAGCTCAAATGCTGTTTTAATTGTTTTTTAAACTTGCTTTAGCTCCATTTATTTCGTTAGATATGGACTAATCACAATGGGCCCCTAGAACAACATGAGCCCCGGGGTCATATGCCCCCCTGCCCCCCTCTCATGGGCCCTGCAAGAAAGCATGTCATATTTGTAACCACAAAAACGTAAACATACTCACTTGTAAATCAAAAATCAAAACGTGTGACAGTGCGCAAAGTTTCGACCTTATGGGTCTCATCAGGTACGTGCAAAATAGTAGTAGTAGTATCTTTTATTTCCGCATCGTCAACACAATAAACGAATACGATAAGAAAAAGGAAATATAACGCTGTACAAGAAAAGGGAAGAGGCAACAAAACGATTAACGTTATGGCATGCAGGTAGGAGAAGAGGAGTTAACAGAATATAGGAGTGGGCATGGTTGCAACACCCGGGTCGGGAGCAGAAATTTCGAAAAAAATAAAAAATAAAGTAAAGGCGACAAAAAACGACGGTCAGACAAAAAAGGCAACAGAAGCATCACAGCTACCAACACCGCTATGTTATAGTTAGGGCTATTTTAGGTCACAAAAGTTACTTTTTTTTGCTGGCTCCAATTAACTCAAAAAGCGTGGAACCAAAATTTCACGGGTGTGGGGCCAGTTTTTGAGAAGTTATAAAGTTACGAAAAGTTACTTTCTGTGTTTTTAGGATACATTTAATTTTTTGGATTACAAAGTTTTTTGTGCTATTTTTTGCCCAATTTTCCTTTTTTTTAATCTTTTCTTACTGCAATTGGAATGGATTTACAATCTGCATAATGTATGAAGGTGGTTATATGCTAAACATAATGCTCTACATCTTCCAGTAATGCAATGGCATCTTTGCGATGTCCACGCTTTGAATTTTCAAACGCTTGATTAAACTATTCCATGGATTAGTTTTCGCTCAAAACAATACATTTTTCGAAGATTGGACTGAATGAAAAGCGAATGGACTGGTGCTTATAACATTCTAATCTTTATGACGTGGTAGTGGCTGGTATATCATAATGTCGTATTTACCAAAACCCATATAGCTTTCACAGCCTACGGTAGTAAACACTTAATTTTAAAAATTTCTTTGATTTAAATGAGAAATTTATTTTAACGTTCAGTAAAAAAATCCGCGGTAATTTAACACCCAGAGTCTCCCACACCAACTTTTGTCTATTTTAAAACTAAAGGGTTAAAATGAACATCGTAGATGAGTATAGTTGGAATACTGGTTTTCAACAACGATTGAATAAAAAAAAAATTGCAGGCAGGCCTAGACCAAAATTATCAGAATTAACTGAACTAATTCTAAAATTTTTTTGATCTAGAAGACATATCAGTGGTAATGCATATCAGCAAAAAGTGCGCTAAAGTGAGTGTTTTTATGTGAAAATCGTAAAAATCCGTTGGCTGGTAGAAGCGGAGCACCAATTAAACCCCTTAGACTACGGTGGCCCAGCGGTTTTGGCCAATTCTTTTGCCAAATCTTGGGTGCGCCACTGGTATGGAGCAACTGCAATTGCATTGCTTGAGTTTTTTGATAAAATAATATGATGGATATTACTAAAATGAGTCGTCAAGAAGTTGCTCCTGCTGTATTTTGCTTGCTTCAAAGACGCCAACCAACTACGGCTGCAGTAGAACGCAGTTTTTCCAGACTGAACAAGCTACTTGCCGAAGACCAAAATTTTTTACCGAAGAATGGCGCAATATTGTGCGTGCACTATAATATGAGCACTACTTGAGACTATTTCATTGCTTTTTAGCATAGACTGCTGTTATTTTTCATTTTGTGCTGTTTTTTCCTTGCAAATAAAATCACTTTTTGATTACTTGTTTGCGAAAATAAAGTCACGTTTTCAAGTTTTTTAGGTCACAAAGAATCGCCCTAATTATAGTGCAAGGGTAGGAAACATAACAGTGGGTGGTCTACCATGGTTATTCCGCCTCCAAGCAGTTCGACAAAAATATAAAGAAAAGAAGAAATAGAGTTGAGATGACTTAAAGTACACTGAGGACTATTAGAACTGCTTCAACAAAGACTACCACAGAAGACCTGACAGGCAAAGAAACCTATCAAAAGAAATCCTGCTCTATTAAAAGAAATTCTACCGGTCAGACCACAGGCTTAAAAATAATCAGTACAATAAGGAGACCAATCATTTGAGAACCCGTGAGCTAAATCGTATCTGGTAACATGTGATCTCCAAGGTGGCAAGAGCTAAAGGGCGGGAGCCTAAGTTGCATGCATTATAAGAAACAAAAATTAAAATAAAAAAAATAAATAAATATATAAATAATAATAATTACGAAATAATGGCTCCTGGAGGATTTAGACACGGATAGCTCCTATCATCTCAATCAACGTAAGCTTAAAAAAAAAGCAGAAAACAAGCCTATAAATCAATTTCAAAGACCAAGTGCACAGACCATAAAAGGGACAGAAGACCAATTCAGATTTGCACGTTTGCTGCAGCTGAGAAGCGCAGAGACGATCGAAGGTAAAACTCTGGGAGAGGATAGACCAATTCAGAATTGCACGCTTGCTGCTGAGGAGCGCTGAAGTACTGTACAGAGGTAAGACCTGGAAGCAAAAAGAGAGCAGTTAACTGCGCGAGGCATGTGACGAAGAAAGGCGGGGAGATGTTTCAATAACTAGAAAAGACATGGGTACTTTGACAGTTGGGGTGGAGCGGTTACACTCAGAGGCACAGCAATGGCCAGGTCGCAAGTTAATAGGCACAATTTTTGTTTGAAGGCGCCAAGAGACCGGGATTTTCTAATAGGAAGGGGAATAGAATTCCATATTTTTGGTCCAATGTATCTGATTGATTGTTGACTTACAGTATTATGGCGGAAGGAAGAAATGAAGCGGCTATTTCTTTGAGTAGTTATTGAAGAGGTTTTGGATTGGAAAATATGATCAAAGGCTGGTGGAAGGGATGGTTGTGATATTTATACATAAAGACTGCCACCTCATGTTTAAAAATATCCTCTTTAGTTAACAAACCATGTTCCTTCATCAGTGGCAAAACGTTTTCTTTTTTTGAAAGATTGAAGGTCATTCTTATAAATTTATTACATATGTTTTGGAGTTAACTGCTTATAGTCGTATTACCAAAAAAACAGTTTGTGATGCAATATCTTACGTGACTCGCGAATAATGAATGATAAATCACTAGTAGAGCACTTTTCAGGCCCGTAGCCAGAAATTTTTTTCGGGGGGGGGGGGGGCCTGTTGGGGCCCCAGTATTCATTACATATATGACGTCAAACACTGCGACAATGTAGTAATAGGCTAACATAATTTTTATCATGCTATACATGAACTGTACACGTGTACAGCTGATTGGCTTCTCTGTACGGTTTATGCGCAAGGAATTTTTAAAAGTAAATAAGTTTCTGAAGATGAATACTACAAGAATAGTTTTGCTTATATTACGTGCACTGAGGCGAATGACCGGCAAATGGCTTTAAAGTGCATCGGATTGTAATGTTTCTAATCTAAATTATCACGCAATTGCAGTTGACCATGATTAAGCTATATAATGCCATAACTAAGAAAACAACCAAGATATGTTTCGTTCACACTTTTGCTTGATGCTTTGCGCTTCATTTAAGGGGAGAAAAGGCAGGGATGAGAAAAGGTTTCACAGAAACTCATGCTGTTAAGCCGTGATTAAAAATTTTCGGAAAAAATTTTAGTTTACCTCATTTTTGGGCCATAGGAAGGTTAACCGACCAAAGTAGGCCAGCTTTCGCAACATCACAAACAGGGTGTAGCCAGGGGGGTAAAACAGTTAATTGCTTCTCTCCAAAAATTTTTTTCAAGAACCAACATTGATTTAAACAACGCATATAAACCTTGATATAAATATTTAATATGCACTCATTTTGAAGGGTATGTTTCTCCCATAACTATCTTGAAAAGTGAAGATAGTGAAACAACCCTCCCTCCCTACCGAAACATTTTTAAGCTAAAATGAATTGCGCTAGAGGAGAATCCCTAATCATGCGATTATGGTCAAAAACAGCGTCGATATTGTGTAAGCGTTTTTCACCCATATCACAGCGTCGATAATTTATCATCACATACTTTTAAACACATAATCGGGATGTTTGAAAAACGGAGCACTCCAGCTCCTGAGACCGTTATGGTGCGTAAAAACAAGTTTGCTTGCCCCCTCCCCTCGTTCCGCCCCTGGGCCTCTTCAAATCTTTTGTTGGTCTGGTCTTCCTTGGCGGTACTTTTATTTTATTTTTAGCACTTACGGTAGGGTCAATTTAGTTTTTTATATTTTAATAATTTTTCCACAAACCGGCCGGTTATAACGTAGTGTTAAAGATGTCGCTATCGATGCGGAAGATTTGGGGTTCAATTCCCAGGCCGGTCGAACCTGACGCACTACAGCCAACAGCTGGCCACCGCTGCAACGTTTCTTCGAAGCTGCGTTGCCCAGGTGCTATAAGCCGCGGGGTCGGGCCCCGCCACTCGTTTCCGCGCTTTGGTAGGCTACTAAAGCGAATGTAATGAAACGAGTATAGTGAAGATTTGATTCAATTTTATAAAAAAATGTTTGTGTGCAGCCATAGTTTCTGCAGATACAACGCATTTAAGGAAACTCCTACTTATTGAGTGCTTCACGGTAGCATCAGTGACAAAAATGCAGTTCAAGCAAAACACATCTGAAAAGTTGGACTTCCGGCATTGTTGCATCGCATCGTAATGAAAGTTTCTCGAGATTAAACTACAAAGTTGAACAAAACGGAAATACATGATAGCAATTGCGGCTAGCTCCGCACGAAGAAAGGTCGGTTCGTTTTAAAAATAAAAGTTCTTTTTTTTTCTGTAATCGTCAAGGGAGTGGTGGGTGTTGACTGATGGTGTTGGCTGTTGACAGTAAGCGTAGTCCATGTCAACAGTTCAATTTCATTAGTTTGTTTTTATATCGTGGACTAATTTTTGCCCGAGGAAGGGGGTAACTGTCTTCTTTTGGTGAACGCATGCTAGTTAAAGAAAATAAGGTAGGATCCTAATTGGCAGAAACAGGGCTTGTCGGCTCTAAACACTCGGCTTATAGTATCGTATTGCAAGAACGCTACTGAGCTGAACTGCAGTTCCGAGATTTCCAAAGCACAATGGCATATCAGTAGGCTACTTCAATACCTTACACAGAGCCGGCGGCAGAGCAGTCAATTTGGGGGGGGCAAGCGTTTATTAGGGGGGTGCAAAGTTTGAAATTAAGCACAACAGTCACTGTCTTCAAAAGAGTAGTAAGCTTGTTAATTGATGTGGCCAAGCATGTCGATGGGGGCAGCCAGACCCCTCTTGGCGCCGGCCTTGACCTTACAACTAAAATAAGCGAACTCTTTATCTGTTTTGTGCTTTTCCGCAATGCTGATTCACCGAATAGGCAGTCCAAGCAACCTTTTCATCATGAATTTATTTCTGACTTTCATATGGATTATGATGTAGGCGTAACAAGCAACAATAGCAGCCTAGTTGTTAATACGAAAGGACTTTGATCACAGAAAACGCTGCTACTCAAACGACCTTCCTGAATGTTAATTTAAAGCATTTCAGATTTTAATACTACTTATACATTTCTCACCATCATTGTTACATTATACTAGCACTATTTTCCACTCGTAAAACAAAGTTTATGTTGTATCTATAATTGCGCAATTTTTTTCAGAAAAATTTGCAAATTTTTCGCCAAGTTACAGGGGGGGCCTAGGTTTTTCAGGGGGGGACCGGCCCCTCCTGTGCCCCCCGTAGCTACGGGTCTGGCGCTTTTGCTGAGGCACGGTTTCACTCTCATTACAGCTCCCAAGGTAGCTCGTAGTTTACTCTTTAACATCAACATGTGGTTTTTCCATGATAAATTCCCGTGGACAAAATTGTTCCTAAAACGCGCATTGAAGAGACTTTTTCAATAGGCGTGTTTTTAATAGTTAGAAATAGATCGCTGGAGGGAGACTTAGAGCTCGCGGTTTTAAAGTAAACGCATTTGGTTTTGTTGGCATTAATTAAGTGATAGTTTATTAGCAAACAACCAATGGTTAATGTTGCCGAGTTCCTAATTTCCTTCGGTAAAAAGCGAGCTAGCAGTTTCGCCACTTATGAAAATACTGGTGTCGTCCGCAAAGGATAAGCTTGTGCCACATTCAAGCAATAGGAGAAGTCATTTACATAGATAATAAATAGTAGGGGGCCAAGGATGGATCCTTGAGGAACGGAAGAGTTTATAACTTATGATTAATATTGCTGGAAAAACAGCCATTAAAAATAACTTATTGAGAGCGTCCATTTAGGAAACTTTTTAACCAGTCCAAAGCTGTACCTCTTATACCGTAATGGGCAAGTTTGCACAAAAGAATTTCATGATCAATTGTGTCGAAGGCTTTTGAGAGATCTAGGAAGATGCCAAAAGTGGACAGTTTTTTCTCAAAAGCAGCAGTAACTTTGTCAACAAACAGACAATTGACATGGGCAGTAGAGTATCCCGTTCTAAAACCAAATTGAGTGTTTGACAACAGTTTAGATCAAATAAAAAGGAACTATAGTTACATGAAAACAGAACAAGGAAGCATGTCATATTTGTAACCACAAAAACGTAAACATATTAACATACTCACTTGCAAACCATAGACGAAAAAAGTAAGGGGCTGAAGCCCCCCCCCAACCCCTTCACTTTTTCAGACCTTTCGTTCTTGGGCCAAAGTTGCAAAGAAAATAGCAGAAAAATGCTCAAAATTGAAAATATACATGCAGCACTATCAAGTAAAGCGGTATTGTTGAGTAAAATAGCTTAACAATACCGCTTAACTTGCATGAAAGGCGACCAAAGAGGGATCTGAGGGGTAAACCCAACCAGACGTTGATACGGTTTGACTATTTCTAGCCCACCTGTAAAAATAAGTCCTCTTTCCACTGTACTGGACCCCCAACATTTTGCGTAAATCGACGCGCCTGATGGCATTAACTGCCTCTGACCAGCGTTTCTTTCGCCTTTTATCAAGTCTGGCAAGCAAGGCAGCTCTGTTAGAACGCTCACCCTGCGGTGCCCAAAGAAATGCCTGGTAGAGAGCCTCGCACTCCGCATCCCAGCATGGTCTGTAGTTTTTCCCACGTCCGCATGGAATTGATTTTTTCGCTGCGTGGATGATGGTGTTGCAGAAGTCTTGATAGGCCACATCGACACAGGTAGTGTCCGGAGATCGAAGATCCCGAGCAAGCCTGTAGGTGATGCGCGTGTACTTTTTCCATTTGGCTTTCCGAAAGTTCCATCGCTTGTAGCAGGGAATCGAACCGTTTAAAATACCGCTCCGGTTCCGGTTCAAGAAATATAATTTTCAACGGTTCAGTTCCGGTTCAGGTTCAAGACTTTTCAAAAATTTGGGTACAGGTTCGGTTCGCGTTCAGTTGCACCAAAATGTAAAGGTTCGGATTCGCTTCAGGTTTACAGATTTGAAATATTAAAGGTTCGGGTTCGGTTCAGGTTCAATGATCTCAAATTTAAACGGTTCGGGTTCGGTTTGGGTTCACCGAAAAAAAGCGGTTTTTACCGGTTCGCGGTTCAGGTTCGGGTTCGCTTCGACTTCCTGGCTTGTAGGGCTCGCTTGGAAGTGAAACAACCACTTTGGAACTTTTAATCAGCGATGGTCGATGTTGATACCTAGAGAACTTATCCAGGATGCGTCTGGTAGTTGCCAGCAGATGTGACCATTGCTCGCGAAGGCCAGGTCTGGGTTGGTACCGGTGTTCCAGCGTCCAGAGAAGCTGGGAGCGTCTTTAGAATTATGCAACAAAGCGAGATTGCTCTTGGTCGCCCAATCAACCAAAGATTATTCATCTGGACAGGTGGTACTGTAGTCCCAGTCTACATGCTGGCAGTTAAAACCACCTGCGTAGAAACAGGGGTGTGGGAACACCGGGATGGCTGATGATGCCATTTGCGATGTTGATGGATTATACGCGTTGACGATTTTTACGCCATCGACATCCACACAGAGCCACTCAACACCTGATCCGTCCATAGATTAATCAGCAAGGGTCTAGCCGAGTTCCTCATGGACAAACGTAGCGAGGCCATGCTCCCTGCTCATAGTCCAGCCAGCTAGTTTGAAGTTAGGTATCTCTAGCTGATCCGGCGTGGTGCAGTGAGTCTCTTGTAGGAGAATAACAAGAGCCCTGTGCCTGGTGGCCGACTGACTTATAACGCAGATCTTGCTCTGCGTGAGGCCCTCGATGTTCAGCTACACTGTACTGGGCGAGGGTTGCCCGCAGCTAGCCTCTGCGAGTTTGCCACTTCGCATTTGCCTGCGGGACCGAGGGTCTATCTTTTTACCACCCCGCAAGCTTCCCGTTATAGTCACTCGCCAGGAACTCTGTAGTTTCTGTTTCCGAGACTCGCCTCCTAGTTAATCACACATCAGTTACTATATAACGATGAGCTACAACAGGGGTGGGCAAAGCGCGGCCCGCGGGCACTTATAAAAATATAAACGCCATCGTGCATCGAGCCGAAGACCTTCTTTTTCTTAGCTCTGCGCTGAATGTCAGTGCAAAAAGAACATGTTACGTCCGTGTAGACTTTTTTTTTTTGCTCTTCACCGATTTTCAGTGGTGGAAATAGTAGTATTGAGGGTGAGTAGGCCTTTTTTTGCTCTTCCAATTAGTGCGGCCCTCGGCTTCAAAATTTTTTCAAATGCGGCCCTTCGTGTGAACAGTATTGCCCATCCCTGAGTTACAATCGTCCACACAGAAACGTTGGACCATACCAGTATTTATGCACTGGCAACCATAAAACAGGCGAAAAACATAAATCTGAAAATAAAAAAAACTTGAAATCAAAGTGTGTTGTAAAACACATTTAAAACTCGCCCCCTTCACGTTTAAAAACCACTGATCTAAATAAATTGCCTGGGCTAGGCCACATTGAAAAGTTGGTCACGACTGCACCATAATATGAAACACGCTTTCCCAAAATAAATTATAATCGGCACCACACAAAACACGAAGGGTAGTTAATAAGCATGTTTTTTAAACGATTTAGTTTATCGCAATTGCAACATTTTCACAAACTACCACCAATAACTCAACTGTTTGTTATCTTTTATTACAGCCGCAACTAACACAAAAAACGCCCATGGGCATTATCACTTCGTTTGCTATTTAAAAATCCTATTCATGAACAGACTACAACACTATAAAATCAGTTTTAAGAAAATTTGCTGTTATTTATTATACGGATGTGCTCAACACGTAACAAAGTTCTGACGCGGACCACATTTAAAACTTAAGTGGGCCGCATGTGACCCAGGCATCACAGGTTCCCCAATCCTGCGGCATTTCAAATTGTCCGGTAGTCAGTTTTTTATTTATTTAATTGCATATTTATCCTCCTATGACGGGAAAGCGACCAATGCGATATACGAGCTCGCTTAGGAGTTGCCAGCCATCTGGCTACCACACCAAGATGGGGGAATCCCGCTAAGTGCCTTTCCCAACGGCACCACAAGTAAACTTGCCGGCTTGTCCTTCACACTGTCCCTTTATTGCTGAGCGTCAAGCAGGGAAGCTATGAATACCAATTTTAAAGTCATTGGTTTGACCCGACTCGGAATCAAACCCGAGTCTGCAGCTCAAAAGACGGACGCTCTATACCACTCGGCCATCTGAGCTGTTAAGTTGCTCCAGTTGCTCCAAGCTAACATTAGAAGTCAAAGACTTCTTCAGCGATGAGAAAGCACATCATCAGTGCAGACACAAGCACATTAAGCAATGCAATTTTGGCATAAGAGGATCACGTAATGAAGAATCATACCAATTTTCGAAAAGGGGCAAAAATCTCCATACATAATGTACTGACAAGAAATGAAAATTAGAAATTCAAGTCATAAATGATTCCACAAGGTAGTAACAAGGTGGATTATTAGACAGTTTAGAATCAAAGCTCTCGCAACATTACCTTAGTCTGTTTTTAGGATATTCACCTACTTGTGCGCTGAAGGCAAACACAACTAACCATACAAGCCGAAGCAGCAAAATTTTCATCGGTTACTTTTACGGGACTTCAAAACTTCACAAAAGTAATCCACAAAAACAAGCATCTTATCGGCTATTTAATGCAGGGATGGGCAACCCCTGGCACGCGTGCCAAACTTGGCACGCAAGCTCGTTTCTGTGGCACGCGAGCGAGGCCACGGAAACGAGTCAACGGAAAAGCAGCAACAGAAGTCTTCCTGACCAACATATGGCTCCATTATTTTTTTTTTCTAGGACATCTGCGGGCGTGAAGACGATATTTTCAGGCAGGGGCGCACCCAGCATATTTTAAACGGGGGGGTCTGAAAAGAACCTCGATCCTGCACTCAGGAGCGGATCCAGAAAATTTTGGTAGGGGAGATGAAATTTTGAATTAGGTTGAATGTTAACTAAATGCAAAGACGTTAGACCCGAAAAAGACGTAAAAGGCCCTTTGAAAAATGTTTGCATGCCTGCGGCATATTCAGAATTTTTTCAGTGAGGGAGCACCAAATTTTCACATATTTTCAAACGTATTTTTTCCGGAAGATTTTTTTCCGGAAGAAGCATATTGAGAATGAAAAAGGCTGGGGGGTCCCGGGGCATGCTCCCCCAGAAAATTTTGAAAAATGTACATATTGTAGAGGCCATTTTAGTACTTTTTGAACACTTTTTACGCAAATTTTGTTTGAATTTTTTGCCCCTAAATCTGAGTGTTTCTAATATAATGCATTTTGCTCAAACATTTTCGATTATGTGTGCTTTGAGCGTGAGGTTTAATGTTATTAAAAAGGTTCAAAATTATGGAGAAATTGTATTCATCGAGGACATGTTTAAAAATGGCTGGTGGGGGGATGCATCCTCCACACCCGCCTGGATCCGCCCCTGCCCGCACTGATAACAATGTCTCTTACCACTACTCCAACCAGCTGCTTTGGCTTCAGTATGATGTGAGGCAAATTCTGTCACAGCTGTTTTGAAACAACAGCACGTACCAGTAGGCTACTGCACTCGCACAGTTTGGACACTTTACTTTAAAACGGAGGGGGTCGATCCCCGAACCCCCCTGGGTGCACCACTGTTTTCAGGAGAGAAGTGGACATCTGAGCACGTGAAGACCCTTTTTTTGCTCTTCGCCGAGATTTGTAGGGGAGAACAAGACATCTGAGGACGTGAAGACCTTTTTTTGCTCTTCACCTATATTTCAGGAGAAAACACGAACTGTCGGTTGGCTCGCGGAAAAATTTGGCCCTTGATTTTAGCTGATTTTGGCACGCGTACAGAAAAAGGTTGCCCACCCTGCCCAAGTGTAACACTCAAATACAAGTTTGCTTGTAATAGCAATTTTTCAATGCCAAATCGAATAACTGCATCAGTGATAACAATTTTTTTGACCAATTTTTGCATTTTAGCTGCCCACACTCCCCATTTCTATGGAGACGTACCCCCAAATCAAGATATTGCTCTATCTTTGAGTAGGATTGTCGCATTGAGCTGCAATTAGTGTCAAAAAAATCGGAATACCCAAGTTTCTATACCACTTCAAGAGGAACTGTAGGTTTAAATCCTTCAATTTAGGAGATCTTAGCAATTATGTCCATTTTTAACAAAAAATGGTGTGTTTGCAGTCGTTAACAAAGTTACAGCAATCACTAGCTGTTACTATGTTTCCACAACACTGAATTTATTTCACTTTTCAATAGTTACAAGCATACAGCTACATGATTTCGTGAATTCTGAAAGATTATATTGCTGTATAAGCAAATTCATGTCATAACTACATCACGATATGATTTTAAATATAAATGCAGTGGCTTCCAACTGGTGCGTTTTGAAATTCCAAAGGCGTCGCTAACGTGTTGTCATTAGCGTTTACTCTTATTGGGTAAAATCAAAAACAACAAAATTTAGTTCTGAAAGCATTGGCATTGTTACGAGTTGAACCTAGTACCATGACATCCTAGACATGGAGGAATGCAAACGTTTTCAAATTGTCTGACAAAACAGAAGCCTATGTAAGGAAAATTTGCTTGTGGCGTTTTGACGTATCCGATGTTTGTGGCCATGAATACTTTCCTTTTTACAAGATGGATGCTAGCTGATCTTTCCATTGTTTCTCTACCATGTTAGTGGTTTCAAACGCAGCTTCTGAACATTTGAACAGACTTAAGACTAGCTTCAAGCAGTACTTTACCAGTGATTTTTCTTCCTACGCCTGGATAAAAAACCCATTTTCGGTGAGCATTGTTCCTTCAATGTTTAGCCGACCCCAAAAGGAGGAATTTATTCATTCTCTTGCAACAATATTGCCGTTTTTTCTCAAAAGGTAATAACTACCAATTTTTCAAAAATGTTTTTTTTTACAGTTTTCGATTCAAAAATTGATGTTTCATCATCTGTGTAAAAATCAAACTCATACCTTATTTACTTTCAACTCATACCTTATTTACTTTTTATTTTACTCATACCTTATTTACTTTCAAACTCATACCTTATTTACTTATTTTTTTAGATTTGCAAAAAGTTTTTGATACTGTAAATCATTCTATTTTATTATCTAAATTAGATCATTACGGCATTCGTGGACCGGCTAATAGACTAATCGAATCCTTTCTCGATAGCAAACAATACGTCTGTTTGAGCGGTTGTAGGTCTGATTTGAAATCGATCAAATATGGCGTAGCTCAAGGATCAAAAATCGGCCCACTGCTCTTCTTGATCTACATTAACGACCTACTGAATTCCGTTCACTGCATTCCCAGGCTGTTCGCTGATGACACTTGTTTATTGCTCGCTGACGCTAATTTGAATTCCTTACATGAAAACATAAACAACGAGTTAATCAATTTAAGTCACTGGTGTAAAGCGAATAAGTTGTCAGTTAACCCTGTTAAATCCAACGCGATGATAATCTCCCCAAAGCAATGCAACGCATACCCTACCCCTACTACTTCGCTGCTATATGACGAGGTACCTGTCAAAATAGTCAACGAATTCAAATATCTCGGAGTAGTTCTAGATTCCAAATTTGATTTTCATGCGCACATACAATTGATTGAAAACAAAATCTCTAGAGCTGTTGGAATTATAAGCAAACTCAAACACATTTTTCCTCCTGATGCTCTACTTAAATTATATTACTCCTTATTACATCCCTATCTCTTATACGGACTCCCTATTTGGGGATCCACTTATAAAACATACCAAGCAAGACTTGGTGCTCTTCAAAATCGCGCTGTCAAACTTATTGGTGGTGGGAACTTCCGCGGCAGTCCAAACTTATTTTATTCAAAATTAAATATTTTAAAATTACCAGCAGACTTCACGAAACTGCCAAATTAGTATATCGCTTTTTTCACGACGATCTTCCTACTACTCTTACAGAATTATTTGTTAAAAACTCTAACGTTACAAACCGAATCACCAGATTTACTAATAATCGTTAGATGACTCTACACATCCCATCGTACACATCTTCGAAAATGCAACGCAGCATGAAGTATCAGGGCGTCAAAATTTGGAACTCTATTCCACATCAAATCAAATCCTCTTCCTTTAACCCTATTTCGCCTGGGGGGGGGCTAAAAATGCACGCTAAATTTTTGAATGCTTAGTGTGCTAAAACTACTTACAGCATCGCTTTCAAATTTTATGACTTTTCCTAAAATCCTCATTATTGTGATGTGAACAATAATTTTCTCGAATCGATGCAATGATTGTGCAGTTATTGCAAATTTTGATTGAAATTGTCAATCTTCAAGAAAGCGTTACTTCATGCGTCACTGGACGTTCTGTACGCAGTGCACGGTTCATTAGCTATACGCTACTCGAACAGACAAAACGGCCGAGATCAAACGATTACTGAATTACTCATAGAATTTTACTGCCGCTATACTCAAGGCCTCAAGGGAGTGAGTTTCGTTGTTATTCATTACCAAAAATGACCACATAATAACTAAAAGTTACATTCCAGCTACAGTACAATGAATTTACGCTTTCAGAGGTTTGAAAGTTGTTTTCTTTTTCAAGGCATTGAGAAATAAAATGCCATTTCAACTTTTGAACCTTGATGTAATTTTTGACGCTTGTTTTGTAGTGAGGTACATCTGCATAGAAATACACTGTATTTGTATTTACGTCATAATTCGCTAACAAAAATATGACTCAACATAAATTTGTGGAATTTGTCGCTTCTACTGTTCTGAAGTTGAAAGTTGAATACGATTGAAAATTACCTTGGTTTAGCCGAGGTCGAGATAAAAATTTTAAAATTACAAAAAGTAACGTTTGGATTTTTAGCATTTACTGGTTAATTTTTAAATTGTAACCATTCGATAATGTAACAAATTATCAAATCAAAATTTCCAAATTCTTCGGCCATGATGCTCTCACGTAAAATGTTTTTCGGATCCCGCAAAAATGTTTATGGGCTTTGTGCTCCCAACTTTTACCTTCAAACTAGGAATTTTCCAATTCCAATCAAACTAAAATTTTGCGATTAGTGAGAAGTATTTATTGGTCAAACAACGCGACGCGACAATAAATCAAGCTTGGTATGAATGAAACGTAAATTGAAGTTACGCTTTTTATGTGAGAAGTAACAAAAATGCAGGAGCTTCGTGGTCTTTCCTGAATAATGGAAATTGAAAATAAAGACCAAAACTAATGGAAGAAAGCGACATTTAGCAATCAATATAGGTGTCGAGAAGGTGGTAATTTTTTGCTCGAGGAACGCCACTCATTCATTTTTTTCAAGCAAGTGTGACGTCATAACTTTTGCAGACATGCTGTGTCTCACTCGTTCATAGAAAAAGAAACTATTTTTTAGGAGCGAAGTTGTCGCTTTATGAAAATTATCAACAAATTCATGAAAATTTTTAATTTCAAATAGAATGTAAAAAGGAGCGCTGTGATCGGCTTGAAATATCGTTGTTTATTAAAATCTTCAAATATGTTTTTGATAGCGTAAGGGTGTTAGTAGGGATGCGTTTTAGAGTGTTTAGCGTAAATTTTCTGTAACTGGAGATTATAATTGTCAATAAATAACGTAAAATTTTGAACAACGCTGTTGTTCGTATGATGGGTTGCTCCAGTATGCACGATTGCACGTTTTCAGGTCCGAACTAGAATTCATTTCAAAATAAATAAAAAATAAACTGAGGCTAACTTCAAATTATTGAACTGAAAATTTAACAGTATTTGAGGGAGACTGCGAAGTGAGCTTGCGCTCTTCGAGTCAGGAGCCATCCGAAATATATGTCAAACGCGATCGGCTCCGACCGAAAATCGAACCCATCAAGTTGGATGGATAATCTACGTGTGGTACCGCCTGGCAATTTTGCTAACGATCACTTTAATTTTCGGTATTGCCTAGTGTGGTAGGTTGCTTGCATTATTTTCAACACTAAAAAATTTCCGTTTTGCTGATTAGAAAATTGAAAGTTTTTATGAAACTAAAAGTTTGTCTACGACAATGCTGGATTTTCGATCTCTTCTAGATAATAAGCGTGCGTAAGGCTTTTAGCCGTAGAAATAGAAGCATTGTATGTTCACTTAGGAAATTGGACCAAACTCGCAGACTGTTCAATATTTTGAAGTTTGAGGATTGTTCAAATTAGAATTAGAAGAAAATTGCCATTAGGTTGTTGTTCTCACTCCCAAAAAGCTCGTTAATCTTTGTAACCGCAAAAATTTTACGTCGAATGTTCTGCTCAGCCGAGCGAAACTGTCGCGCTTGCGTGATTTTTTCTCGCATTTCAAGTAAAAACGACCAAAAAATGTGGGTCCTAAAAAAATGCCATTAACACATAAATTAATCCACTTTTTGTAAAAAAAAGTATACACGACAAATTACTATAAAATAATTGACCGTTAGAAACTTTCACCGTTGCTTTAGCACAAGTATGTACGGAGATACTAGCCATCAAAAAGAGCGGTAGACATGGTCCCCCCCCCAAACTTCTGACGCTTCAAAAAAGCCCAGTCCGAATAGGGTTAAAGCTTTTAAAACAAAATACAAACAACACCTTATTGCTTCCTATCGTTAGTACCTATATGTTATTCATTTTCAGGTTGTCACACAGTCATAAAGCTTATAATTTATTTATTTTAAACTTATGTCTTTAATATCTACGAATCTTTGTAGATCTAGGGTGGCTGCTTGACTCGATGATTAAGAGGTCTTTTGCAGTCTCCCTGTCGCTAATAATTCACCAATGCATTGCTTTTTTTTTTTCTATGTGTATTTTTTTTTTTCTATAATGAAGATTTGATTTGATGTTTTGATTCCTGTTGCTACTTCTTAATGTGCGAGGCTGGCTTTTCTGCTGTGGCAGTTTTAAAAACAAAATATTGCTAGAAATTGGATGTCGAACGAGAAATGCGCGTTGCGGTTTCAAACATCGCACTACGATTTGAGGTGCTTTGCCGAAGCAGAAGAGCAAATACGTCGGATAAGTTCACCTGAATAACAATGTGTGAAACTTTTGTGAAGCTGTGCGTCATTTGATTTTTTTGCGAGATGAGTGTGCCGTGAGTTAAGACTAACTTGGGGTTTTGGATAAAAATATTGACGTATACCGATTGGCAGTTTGCACTCCTATAACAAAATCTTTGTTGTGGTCAAGTCGATCCCTTCTAGCTTTAGCGAACGAAGCATCAACATCACCTTGTTTAACAAGAGGCACACTGGGAGGCTTTTCGAAACCATAACGTTTGCTGTGAAAGGCTAATTGGCCGAATATAGGATCTGCTGATGAAGAAAAAGCTATAGGCTATGCAAGATTCTGCTATATAGATCATAAGATGAAGGGCTGCATCAATCTCGCTTTTTATGCGGCTGACTGAAAAACTTTTCCTTTATTATACTGAATTTTGGTTTGTTGTTTGCAAGGAAGTGTATCAGGAGCGCACCCAGCATATTTCAAAGGGGGGAGGGGTTTCTAGAAAAAACCTCGATCCTACACTTAGGAGCGGATCCAGAAAATTTTGGTGGGGGGATTGAAATTTTAAATTAGGTACTGTATAGTGGCTATTTTAGTACTTTTTGAACAACTTTTAGGCAAATTGTGTTTAGATTTTTTGCCCCTAAATCTGAGTGTTTCGCCAAATAATGCCTTTTCTTTTTAACAGCTCAGATGGCCGAGTGGTATAGAGCGTCTGTCTCTTGAGCTGTAGACTCGGGTTTGATTCCGAGTCGGGTCAAACCAATAACTTTAAAATTGGTATTCACAGCTTCCCTGCTTGACGCTCAGCAATAAAGGGACAGTGTGGAGAACAAGCCGGCAAGTTTACTTGTTGTGCCGTTGGGAAAGGCACTTAGCGGGATTCCCCCATCTTGGTGTGATAGACAGATGGCTGGCAACTCCTAAGCGAGCTCGTATAGCGCATTGATCGCTTTCTCGTGATAGGAGGATAAACATGCAAATAACTAACTAACTACAGTTTCAATTATGCGTGCTTAAGTGTAAGGCTTATTGCACTAGAAAAGGTTAGAAATTATGGAAAAATTGTATTCATTAAAAACATGTTTAAAAATGGCTGGTGAAGGTGATGCATCCCCACATCCCTCCCTCCCTGAATCCGCTCCTGCCCGCACCGATAACAATATCCTTTACCACTACATCAACCAGCTGATTTGGCTTCAGCATGATGTGGGGCAAATTCTGTCACAGCTGTTTTGAAATAACAGCACGTACAACAACAACAACTGAATTTATTTAGTCAACATCACAACTAAGGCGAAATCAAACAGTGTTAAAATTTAAGACCACTTTTAAATTGAGCACCAAAGAAAAGAGGTGATTTGACAAGGAATCGCGAAGGGACGCGAAGTCTTCAAGTCAAGCGATTGCCGAAGCAATAATTAAATACTTGAAAAAAGGCTCGAATGGAGTGAAAGCTTTAAAAACATACTTTATGAAATGAATTTATAGCTAATTATTTGAGATATTGATCCTCTAGGATTATTTCAAAACTTGGCTTTAAGATGTATAATTAAATTGAAAATTTATAGAATGTGATGGATAGATAATTTTATTACTGAAATCATATATAGTTTTGAAATATAAGCTCCTTATGTGTTTTGAGGAATTTACGACGAGATGATTGTTTTAATGGGAACGGTAAAGACTTCCATAACTTAGCTCCTTGAAATTTGATCGATTTTTGTACCCGATTAGTTGCATACAAAGGTAATATTAAATTTTGACGAGAAGATGATCTTGTATTATGAACATTGGCGTTCTTAAATTCTATGAAATAGTCATTAAAATATTTTGGAGTACTGTATATTTGTTAATGTAACTATATACAAACTTGCTTAGCTCAATTTTGTATAAATCGTTTAACTTCAGAATTTTGAATTTACGATAAAGATGTTTAGGAGAAGTACGCCAACCAAGATGACCAATTGCTTTTAAAGCCTTGTTTTGAAGAGACCTTAGTTTAGTGAGGTAGGAATTATTGGTAGATCCCCAGATAATTATCCCATAAAATAGAAATGGATGGACCAAAGCGTAATACAGAGTTTTTAATGCAGAAATGGGAAGAACTTTATTAAGTTTAAATAATATTCCGATATTTCTAGATACTTTGGTTTCTAAATTTTGAATATGTGGCAAAAAACGTAGTTTGTGGTCAAAAAACGTAGTTTGTGGTTTGTGGTCATTTTGAAGATTTCGCTATGTTAAATCTTCAAAAATCATCCGTTAGGCCTTGTTGCACTGTGCTCTATCTTGTCGTCTCGTGATACCTAACGAAGAACTATGTAAAAAATTGTCTGTAAATATAATTATGGTAGTAGATCGAAACTGGAGTGTCTTCCCGTGCAAGCAGGTGCCGTTTTTGAGATATAACCGTTTGAATATTGAAAAATTTTAGCGGATGAATACTATTGCGCTTAAAGCGCATCACTGCTTTTTCGTCATTAAGTGTTGCCGTGTTGGTTGCTAAATGTTTTTTGCTCAGTGTTCGATAACATTTTAAACTGAAGTAGAAAAAAATATCTGATATATTGATTTTTAAGTTAAATTGTAAGCTGAATTTAATTATTTTTGTATAATTTTTAAATGAAGTGACAGCATCTAACTCATAAAAAATTAACTTATGCAAGTTAAAATTTGGAAACATGTTCTTATCAGCTGTTTCGTCATAGTTACGCCAAACAGCTGATCAAGGTAAAACAACGAAATAGTGGAACTGGCAGTCAACAAGTGCTAGTGGCACAAGCATAGGTAGGTTTAGCTGCTGAAGTGTGGAGATAGATAAAATTAAAAAGTTGAAGCGGTATTATTATACCTTTTGAAAAGTCAGTTAGCCTAGCTTATCGAAATGACTTATAGGTTTACTTGCAGAAACGTCATATAACCTACGTATCTGTATACTGTGTTGCTGGATAGGTTTGTGAGGAAATGATGATAAAAAGTCAGACTATAATTACGTGCTTTTTGTGGTAATCCAGTATCTGGGTGCAATTTCTACGGACAGACTAGTTTTCCATACTGCTCAGATGGGCGAGTGATTAGAGCGTCCGCCTCGGGAGCTGCAGACTTGGGTTTGATTCCAGGTCGGGTCAAACCAATGACTATAAAAATGGTATTCACAGCTTCCCTGCTTGACGCTCAGCATTATACGGACAGTGTGCAGAACAAGCCGGCAAGTTTACTTGTTGTGCCGTTTGGAAATGCACTTAGCGGGATTCCCCCATCTTGGTGTTGTTGACAGATGGCCGGCAACTCCTCAGCGAGCTCGTATAGCGCATTGATCGCTTTCTCGTGATAGGAGGATAAATATGCAACTAAATACAAAAATACTCTACCAATACTATTGGTGCTAATAGATCTCATTCAGCTTGGCGCATATGATTTTCATTTATCGGTGAGGAATAATTTAGAGAATCAATGGCCGTTAGCTCAGTTGTCAAGAGCATGCTCTCGGTGCGGGAGGTCTGGGGTTTGATTCCCGGACCGGTCAAATCGGCACAGTGTCTCCAACGGCTCGCCACCGCTGCAACGTTTCTTCGGAGTTGTGTAGCCCAGGCGCTAAGCCGCGGAGATGGGCCCCGCAACTCGTTACCTGCTTCGGCGTAATACCGCGAGTATAATGAAGATTTGATTTTGATTTGATGAAATGCATAATTGTTCACTGTGATGACGTCTATGAAAGTGATTCAAAAAAGTTTACTGCAACAAGTTTCAGCATTCTAAAGTAATGTGCTTATAAATGGCTGAGTTTGGATTGTACTGAAAAAGTTATTGCTGCTAAAAATTTACAATTATATGGGATATAAATTCATTAACTGATCTGTCACCGAGCGCCCACAGACATGGTTTTCATCAATAATGCTATTTTCGATTTACTAATGAAAGAAGTATTGAAAGGCGCGTATGTTCGAATTCTAAAAGAATATTTCCAGAAAATGATTCTCCTGAAAGAATTGAAAGTTTGTCCATACCAGCGTTGCGGTCATCAAGTTCATTCAACATATGTGAAAAAAAAAGAAATTAGTGACTTGACGAGGAGATGATCTCTGCTTTTCCATCCACTTCAGGAAGATGTCTTTCAATATTTTGTAAGCAATTACGACATGTTCTGTGCTACGCAAGCCTCTGCTTTCCCTACTTTTGCCCTGTTGCAGCCATTTGGTGTCTACTTTATTACACTTTATTAGCTGTACCCGTCGATTAGATTGGGAAGGTCATTAAAATACTTTGGAGAAGATAACTCCTTGGCTGCTTGCCTACGATCGTGTGAATTATTTTCGCTACGTTCCTGTCTATTTGCATGAAATGCGTGAATTTGAAAAAGCACACCCATTTGCTCTTGAGCATTTACGTGCTGGTGAATTTGCAATTCAGCAACAAGAGCGATACGGATTTTTCGCAACAGCCGCAGATTAAGTGATTGAGCAGACTGTTAACAGAGACAATAAATCAGTGTTCTTGCGTTGGAAACGGCGTATCATGCACCGAACTCTGCTCTTGCGTTGTTTGTGAAAATGATTCGGAGACCGTAATTGAAGTAGAACTAGTGAATGATGTCAGTAATGACGACGATGATAGTGATGACAACCAATTTGTAGCTAGTTGAAAAATGTTAAAATGTGTTTGTCGTAACTAAAGGTTTTATTTTAATGTAATGAAATTTAATATAGCTTATTCACACCAAATTTTTCTTTGTTTTTCAAGTAATAAGACCTGCTTATCAATGTAGCCTATAGGTGTTTTAGCTAGATACGAAATTTAGTCAATGAAAATATATTACGGTGTAAAAATTTATGTTTATATCTTTTTAAAGTAGATTGGCAGCAACGAACACTAACTAATAAAATTAATTTTCTGATCCAATAAAGTTCTTTATCGTAAAATATATTTCTTTCGAGAATTGTGATGCCATTATTTAATTGCACAAAACTGACGCAAAGGGTACCGGTATGTTGTTTTTGGTTACATTAAAAACATACTTTGAAGTGCTTAATTTATACCAATTGAATTCCTTAGCGTTAACTTGATGCAGTAGTTGAAATACGTGAAGTAATGTAAAGTTATCAGCTGTTAGAGAGTAGGATAATCGCCTTGTAACCTAGAAAGTATTTGATAAAACTGGACAAAATTTGCAAGTGTGCCAGTATGTACCGTATGCTTAATTTATCCACGTCAAGTTTCACATTGTTTTTTGATGAAAATAGTGGCTAAAAAATTTATGTACACTCTGTTCAGAAAAAGTTTTTACTTATGGGTGATATGACGTCATCAACTTATGACGTCAGTGTTTGGCACAAAAGCAAATTATTGACTGAAAATGTCCCAAACTATTTTTAAGTGTTTGCAGCAATTACTCGATACATTTATTTACTATCTTGTATGATTGCGCGTTAAGCTAGCGGTAAATAACTAATTGTTGTACGTCTATAGAAGAAAAAAAAAAATACTCCATCAAACTAGTCAAAATTTTGCAGATGTGTTAATATGTATACTTAGATTTTCCAAGCCAAAATTCAGCTTTTTAAACGTACTATATATGAAGTTATAAGGAACTGTATATACACCCTGTCTAGCAAAAATATATTTTTTGCAAAATCTTACTTGTGAGTTATGACGTCATCAACTTATGACGTCAGTATTTGAAATAGATGCAAATTATTGACTAGAGATGTCTCCAAACTATTTTAAGTGTTTGTATTACTAACACAAGAAGTTGGAAGCAATTGCTCAATATAATTATTTATTTTCTGGTCTGGTTGCGGTTTAAGCTAATGGTTAATATGTAATCATTGTAGGTCAATAGCAAAAAAACTACTGAATAAAACTGGTCGAAATTTTGCAGATGTGGTAATATGTATATTTGGATTTTTCACACCAATTTTTAGCTTGTTAAACGTACTACAACCGAAGTTACAAGGAACTGTATAAACCCCATCCAGAAAAAATAATTGTTTTTACAAAATCTGTTACTTGTAGGTTATGACGTCATCAACTTATGACGTCACAGTTTGGCATGGACATAGTCTGTCAACCAAAGATTACTTTGAAAGTGATCTGATGCGTTTACATCAACCACAAAAAAATTTAGAGGCTTTTAAGTGTGTGGAATTTCTGCATCTTTGAAAGAGCTATTTTTGTCTTTATGACGTCATTATGACGTAACGGCACCTGTTGGACACGGAAGACACGAGATTTAAATTCAGCATTTCTTAATCTTCAAATTTACGAAGTTTCATGTAGTTCTTCGGTGGGTATCACGAAATCCATTTTCTAGGCGTTTTTTGTGATAGCGTAACAAGGCCTACGTATGTTTATTTGTTCTCAAACCGCAGTCACCGCCATTTAATGTCATAGTAAAAAATCAATAGGCTAATGAAAAAAAGAAAAAAATAAATGTTGCGATTCAACTCCTGGTTATGAGTAAAAACTACATCCGGTTGTGAACTTGCAAACTAGCAAGGGTGGATGAATGAGGGTACCCAATCACAACTCCCTCCAGGTAACCCTTGGGCAAGGTTTAGAACCTGTTAGCCTCCCTTAGCAGGGGTCACAAAGCTACTCCATTGTTCTTATCACTAGTAGGTCTGCCATGCTACTCATCTTTTTTTTTTTTTTTTTTTTATTGTTTTGTAATTCGTTCGATGTATTGTTTATAATTTCCTGTTTACGAAGTAGCCTATATCTTGACTGTTAAGGTCATGCAGCCATGCCAAGTCAGCTTTCGACTGGCATGCTTCAACGCTTACTCGTTTTGCCGCATGTGCCTTTTTCCGTTATTATGCCAATATTTGTAAATTGTTAATGATTGTGCGTGTTGCGGAAATAAAACTTTGATTGATTGATTGAATTACGACTCCGTGATATCTTATTTTTGCGGAAGATTGAATTCAATTTGAGTAATATCGCAACTGAATATCGCATCTTGGAGATCTTAGTTTGTAATTGATAATGATTGCTTGCGATTTACTTGTATTTATTTTTAGTTTATTAGCATCCATCCAAAGCTTAACAAGTAGAAGTTCATTATTACATAAAGCTTCTAATTTATTTAGATTATCAGAGGAATACAACAATAGTGTATCATCTGCAATCAAACGTGGCTTGCATAATAATGCATTGCTGAGATCATTTATGTATAACAGGAAGAGTATTGGTCCCAATACTGATCCCTGAGGTACTCCTGATTTTATTTCCTGCATTGGAGAGTTTACATCATTGATGCATACATATTGCTTTCGGTTAAGTAAATAACTTTCAAATAATTGATGACAGACTCCACGTATGCCATAGTGCAGGGTTGGAAATATCGATTAGAAATCGATATCGATATTCTCTACTTTTTCGTCATCGAATGCAAAAATTCTCTACTTTTTTTTTTGTTATCGATTGGGGCTTTTCCCTACTTTTTCGCGTGGTAAATCGATATTAATTAATCGATACTTTTTTCTGAATAATTTCTTTCAAAAGTTTTTATTTTTTGTTGTTTTTAGTACCTTATCTGTTTTTTGTGGTGTTTGCTGATAAATATTTTACTTTACATCCGCATAAGAACAATTAGCATGCGGAAAATTCCGTATGCACTGTCATTTTTTATTTCATTCCGAAATATACAACGAGAAAACGTTTGTTTAACATTTGGTCCCTTGGTAGATCGCAGGCCAGGGCCAAGCAGTCCAATGTAGTTTTGAGGCTAATAGAGTGGTTTTTGACTATTTGTTCTCCAGTTTTTTTGATTTGAAAGATTACATCTGATGGTAGGAATACTTTTGTGTTTCGAACACTGTAGAAAAGGTTTTATAGTCAACAGCATCTGAAGAAGGCCAAGATCAAAGGTAGAAAGTATTTTAGAGAAAAAGTGATATTTGATCTTTTTTATAGTCAGGGCCGGTGCTAGGAACTGCGGGGCCCAATTAGAAATCTAATGGCGGGCCCCTCTTTTCATAATAAAATGCATAGACGTTTGTGTCTCATGGAAAAAAAACATGTAAACGAACCAAAAAAATAGACGTTCAATACCTGCTATAAAACAAATTTAAGAGCCGGCGCCAGAGTAGTCGTCTTAGGGGGGCCAAGCTTTTATCAAGAGGGGCCAAACATTTAGTCAATTCTGTAAGCTACAAAACAAGCTTTCACGCCACAGTCTTCTTTATCAACGAGAACTTTGCAGCGAGCTGACATTGACTTAAACTTTAAGATGCCGTTTCTGTGCAAGTGTTATATGTTGCAGTAATCTCACGTTGTTTTACGAGTTCAAAGACAAAAGAAAAGCAAAAGAACACGCTCAAAGTTGCTTGTTGTGTTGTTAACAAACGCAATTTCCATGTTTGATATTCTTAATTGGAACGAAAAGCAAAACAGTTCCGGCGAAGCTGTTTCAGCAATACATAAAATGTTTAAAATTATGCTTAAACTGTTAAAAGCTGCTGTCTTCAAAAAAAAGAAGATTGTCGATTGGAGGTTAGGAGTGGGGATGAGTGGGGGACAAGCATGCTGTATGTGGGGGCCAGGCCACCCTTCGCGCCGACTCTGCTTTTATTGATTACTGTACTTTTAACATCAAGAAAGCCGGCCAGTTAGTTAAATAATTTTAAATTTCAGACAAGCATTATTTTATAGTAATATGTCAGGGTAATAATCTTGAAAATTATGCCACAACGCAATAATTTGCGATTATATTTTTTTGAATTTGGAACTCCTTCAAATAAGCCAAAATATGCCAACAAACAAACACTACCGTAAAGATTTTTCAAAATGCACTAAAATTGTACTTGTTAAACGAAAATTTTAATGAGTTTCCGAGAACGCATGGCCGCTGACTTCCTAAAGATGGTTTTGTCCATAAATTGCTTCAAATTAACTCGATTTGATGTTGCCACTGCGCTATTGACTTTGTTACTATAAATCTTGAAGGTTTCTCACAACTTTTGCTTTTATTAAACAGAGTATACTTTACAAATTAACTTAAGTGTCAATTGCTTTGGTGGAACCCCCCCAAGACTACCTTCAGGCGTTTACCTGTGAACAGCAAACCCACGTGACCAAACAACTGCGTGACTTTTTTCCTTACCAAAGCTTGGTTTCAGAGCCGGATTTAGAGAATGAGAGGCCATTCTTAGGTTATGTTGATATCAGGTAGGCCGCTAGTGATCATAGGTCGCTGATCAGACTCATCTCTAAGGTGGCCATGGTTGATCTCAAAAACAAAAAGGTCGCTCCGTAATCGCGTCGAGCCCTTTTGCTTGTGACGAGGTCCCTTGTTTCTCCGAGGCCTTAGGCTTAATTCAGCCTGCTTTGCCTGTTGGTAAATTCGACCCTGCTTGGTTTGAGCAGCTACCAAGTTGCTGATTTTTTCTATTTAGCCTAACCCTGATTTAAAAAATAGAAATGATTCATAGATATTATGCACCGGTTCAACTTTTGGCACTTTCACCTATTTTGTATCTCACAGTACAGAAAAGGACTCTCGCTAGCGCGGGGCCCCTTAAGGTGCGGGGCCCAATTTGGTCTAATCGGTCAAATCGGCCTAAAACCGGCTTCGTTTATAGTGAAAAGGGAAAAGTGAGTAAGCCTTCTGGTATTCCTGTTTTAAACTGCCCATCATAATACGCTATGCCTTCAATACCGACATTCTCCACTTTGCGTAACCTGAAGCCCCCCCTACCCCCTCCCATTAGCATCAAAATATCTTGACGCTGTCGCTGTCAACTTAGTCAGGGAAAAGTATCGATTTGACGTTATCGATTGATCGATATTCTCTACTTTTTATTTTTGTTATCAAATGTAGAAATTCGCTACTTTTTTTTGAGATATCGAATATCGAATTATTCTCTACTTTTTCATTATCGATTTCCAACCCTGGTCATTGTCATACCCCAAAATAGGGCGCCCCTTAATTAGTCATTTGACAAACGAGACTTGCAACGTATTTCTCGGACAAAACAACGTATTTCTCAAGTGACGTTACCAGCCCTGCAACGTATTTCTCAGGCAAAACAACGTATTTCTCAGGTAACGGTACCAAGGACTCTTCTTTATTCTGTAATTTTCAGTGGTGCTTTTGCAGTTATGATGCTCGATGACCAGCAGGTAGCCTATGATACTCGATGACCAGCTAGTTCTTTGAGTGGGTCCAAGTAAGAATATAAGTACACCGTGGTACCAGTATTAAGGCTACATCAACTGCAGAAAAAACTTAACGGATAGAACAACTTGTAGAAACTGCAGTATACTGGTATCCTATGTACACAGATACAGTGGCTAATGATGTTTTTGCTCTACTATTCACTTGAACTTAACCATAAATTGCATAATATGGACTGCTAAAGCATCAATGCACCTGCCAGCCTGCTGATGTTAAGCATAGTGATCTGAAATTTTCAAACATATTGTGAAGGTATGAATTTGGTGCTAATCCACAATGTAGGCCTATGTGATTTCTTTTTAATGTAAAAAAGTTAGCTGTTGCATCATTAAACCATGCTGAACAAGTTGGTGCTATTCAGTTTCTTTATTATATAAGCAAATTAAAAAAATTTAATGCTGTCCATCCATTATTCCGCTAAGCCTAGTGTCCATTAATTACCCCAAATGCTGAGGTAATTATTGGGCAGAAAAAGTTAGATTATTGGCCTAGACTGACGTTGTACAGCTTTGGGACCTTTTCTAACTGATAGAGGAAGAGTTAAGCTATATAACCATTACATTTATTTCAACTAAAGAAGTAAGCTTAGCCAAAAATTTTCAATGTTTTTCAAATTTGTCCAACAATTACCCCATCTGACTATACTGTGTGACAAAGGATCTGTGATAACTAGGGCCATTTTTTTGACCTAAAAAAATTTTCTTTTGACTTCATTTTAGCAAAATTTTGACTTTATTTTGACCTTGCTGCTTTCGACTATATATTATTTATGTCTTGTTGCATTTTTTTCATTACAAATATTTTATAATGCGCAATTTACATAAATTTTTAAAGAAGATGGTAGCCTACTCTGAACATTTTTTTCAATTACTCAGTGTTGAAGCTAATGCAACAAAGTGCCTTATAACGTCAAAACCTAGGTTAACAAGCCATTGTGTGTACTGATTTCAATTTATAGTGTGTAATACAAAAATACATTGTTATCGCAACTGTATATACTGCACATTAACAGTTTGTTTGTGATCATGGATGTTTCTAACGAAAACCATGAAGTATAGATAGAATTACTAGTACAATTTCATGCATAGTAAATGTTGTTCCATTTCAATTATGGCGCGCATTTTTACTATTGCAATTATTTCAGAGTAATCCAATAAAACTGCATAAAATGAGCCTAAAAATTCAAAAGCATGTAAGTTTTTTCAATTTTGTTAGGAAATTTTTGATGAAGACAATTTTGACAAGTTTTGACTATGCAAAATTTTTACTTTATTTTAACTTATAAAATCTAGCAAAACAGAATCCTGTACACCTAAAATGAACATTAGTATTTACACGTTTAGGTCCTGAAAAATTTTTGACTTTATTGACCTTAGCGGGCCCTAGTGATATCAAGTTAGGTGAAGAAAGTATTGGCAATGAGGCACTATGATGTCTGTCCAAGTTTGTGTGGAAGTGTTTTTTATATATTTTGTGTGTGAAATGAAAGTGCTTTGTGGTACTACACACTGGAGCAACTGATCATGTATACATTTATTGGGTAGTGCATAAGGTTGCACTGTATGAGGTGCCGTTTGTAAAATACGTTTTGCATGCACTCTACGGACAATTTTACGCTTTTCCCATTCTAAGCCAAAATGGTAACAAAAGTTGGACTGCAATCTGCGGACTGTAAAATAACATTGCTACAAGAAAGGATTTACTTGAATGCTTTTCAATGCAGTGCCATTTGTAAAATTAACATTACATACAGACTAAAGACAAATCAACACTTTTCTGTATCAAGACAAAATGGCAACGTAAAAAGTTGCACATTTTGCGCTCTAAATGCGCTTTCATCCAGTCTAAGACAAAACCCGTTTCGGTGGTCTGTAAAATAGCGCCATCTGTAAAATAGTGCAGATCGTAAAATCCATTTGGAAGCGATCGGAAAACTTAGGTCATTCAGTGAATGACGTCAAGGCCACCTAGATACGACGTTCAGTGAATGACGTGAGTTTTCTGATCGCTTCCGAATGGATTTTACGATCTGCACTATTTTACAGATGGCGCTATTTTACGGACCGCCGAAACGGGTTTTGTCTTGGACTGGATGAAAGCGCATTTAGTTTACAGTCCGCAAAATGTGCAACTTTTTAAGTTGCCATTTTTTCTTCAAACATAGAAAAGTGTTGATTTGTCTTTAGTCTGTATGTAATGTTAATTTTACAAATGGCACTGCATTGAAAAGCATTCAAGTAAATCCTTTCTTGTAGCAATGTTATTTTACAGTCCGCAGAATGCAGTCCAACTTTTGTGGTTACCATTTTGGCTTAGAATGAAAAAAGCGTAAAATTGTCCATAAAGCGCATGCAAAACGTATTTTACAAACGGCACTTCATACCTATGGGGCGCCGTGTGTAGGGCTACGCAATATAAAATTTTGCATCATTTTTTTGGTTAATTTTGGTTAAATTACGTGCAATATCATATATTGTTGCAATTTATGTATATTACTGCAATATGTGTTAAATTGTTGCAATTTATGTATATTGCTGCAATTTGTGTAAATTGTTGCAATTTACGTATATTGCAAAAAAACCTCTAAATCGGCTTTTAATTGCCATGGTGATATGCTAACTAAAACAGTCAGTGTTGCCCTTTCCCTTTTTCCATGAACTCATGTAGTGTACTGGCCTGAGGCGCTGTTGTACTGACTGTGCAGTGTGCGCTTATTGGTTTGGCTGAAACATTTAAGCTACTACTGTTAAGCTACTGGTACCGGTATCCTTTGGAATACCAGCAGCTAGACTAGACTAGACTACCGGTATGGGGGTAACAACTAGTATCAACTCCCAGGTCCAGTTGGGTTGGATTAGAATTAGATTCAGTTAGGGTTAAATTTAGTTAGGGTTCGTTCAGTTACAAAATATTGGTAGACTAGTTTGACATTTTTAATTTTACAGTTTACCGCATGTGACTGGCTACTGGTGTATCTGTGAGCTGATCTGCTGATGTCAGGATGTAGCCTACCTGCTTTCTGTGGACAGATCACAGAAGTCACTGTAATCTGACATGTTTCAGCCATACAGCATAAGCCATTCTGCATTAGCAACGAGATAGTAGTATGTCACAAAAACATAGGTTGAGGTAGCTAGACTTGGCCTAATGTCGGGTTACTGGTACTGTACTTTAAAACAAGATTTTTCAGATACCGATATTTTGTAACTGAACGAACTCTAACTAAATTTAACCCTAACTGAACCTGATTCTAATCTAACCCAACTGGACCTGGGAGCTGATACTAGTTGTTACCCCTATACCGGTACTAGCTGCTGGTATTCCAAAGGATACCGGTACCAGTAGCTTAACAGTAGTAGCTTAAATGATTCATTTAACCAGTAGCTTAAATGTTTCAGCCAAACCAATAAGCGCACACTGCACAGTCAGTATAACAGCGCCTCAGGCCAGTACACTACATGAGTTCATGGAAAAAGGGAAAGGGCAACACTGACTGTTTTAGTGAGCATATCACCATAGCAATTAAAAGCCGATTTAGAGGTTTTTTGCAATATACATAAATTGCAACAATTTAACACATATTGCACGTAATTTAACCAAAATTAACCAAAAAAATGACGCAAAATTTTATATTGCGTAGCTTTACACACGGCGCCCCATAAATGTCAGCACTAATCATGTTGTTTACCCTTCACAATATAGAAAGCTTTGCAGTTCATGACAAAACCTAGTTGCCACAAACAAACAAAATCATTTATGCATGACGTTTTTTACTTCGTTTTTTGAACACGTTTTTCTGTTGCTCTGACATGTTTGTTATTGACTTTTTTCAATTCTTTACCTCCAAAAACCCCACAATAGCAATTTTCACTGCTATCCTAAGGCCATGTGTTAAGTTTTACAAAAAATCATTCATGTGTGATGCAAAATATTTATTTTAAGGAAACTTGTATTTTGCCCGAAATTTCTAGTTACTGAAGTTCAAAAATTGTGGTTGTGGAACCAAAAATTTCCCCTACGGTTCCCCTGCTGTGAGAATTGCACTGCGGGAACTGAAAAACGGTTACGCAACTACGATTTTCAAACTTCGGTAACCGGAATTTCCAGGTAAGTAAACACTTCCCTATTTTAAATAGCCATAACTCTGAAACCAATTGATGGATTTAAAAAAAGTTTTTTAATTGTTCAGCTGAAAGAGTGCTTTTACAAAATTTAAATATAAAAATGCCGTTTCATAAGAAAGACCTGATAAAAATGATTTTCATTATTTTTATCAAAAGTTGTTGCTAGGCAACTGCAAATAACTCCCAAGTTTATCACTGAAAAACTTGTTATGCTTATTTTTGAATTCAGCGCAAAAAATCCTAGCAGAAAAGTCACAATACAGAAGGAAACTAAAATTTTTCTGAAATTTGGGTCGGTCTACTACACAGTTACAGAAGCTCTGGTAAAAGTTGATAAGAAATGAACAACAAAACAAGTTTTATGTTAAACCTGTTATTAGAATCCAAACAGTGTTTTAGCATTGGCATTTCAGTTTACAAATTCAACAGGTTAAGAGTGTTCCCGAGTTACTATTTGACAAACTTACTATGGGCCAAGTTTCTGATGACCTAATATAGTAGATTGCAGATCAAAACTTTTTTCACTAGACCATTGTTCTCTATAAGAATTAACAACTGCGAATTTGCCTGTTACCCTTGTTTAAGTAGAAATTTACTCATAGTTTTTAAGGGTTTTAAGAAATTCGTTTCAAGTTTTTGCCTTGGATTTGAGTTTACTGAATATGATTCTGGTTCTTCCATTTCAGATCGAAATATTACACACTGATTCAAATGTAGCCAACAAATCAGTATTTCAGTTGGCAATTTCAAGCGAAAATTGCCCGCAATTTCTCCAGTTATGTTATATTTTGCACCTTAAACATTTCAAATCAAAATATTACATTCACTGATTCAAATGTAGCCAAAAAATCAGTATGTATGTCAGTTGGCAATTTCAAGCAAGAATTGCCCCAAATTTCTCCTATTATTTTATATTTTGCACGGTAAACACTATATAAATACTTGATTTACCATTGCAAAGAACAACCAAGTTCTCAAAAGTAATGAGAAACACAGCAAAAAATTGCATTAAACTTGTTTCTAGCACTGTTTCCTCATACGATTTTATTGGATGCAAATTGGCCACAAATATAATGATACTGTGCCCACAGTATGTCAAGCTAAAGAAAGTTTGATTCAATGGTTTGCTCTGAATTTGCTGCATTGATTTTACACTACAACATTCAAGACTGAGATTTAATTTTTTTTCTTATTGCTGGTTAAAATCCGCTCACAGTTAGCTAAACATTTAATTGTTTTCCTTAATCTGGTGAGGAACCTACGAACATAATTGCATAATATTGTTTCAAGTGTTAATATAGCATGCATTTTGAAAGACCGTAGCTTTATGAAGTTTTTTTAGTTTTAAAAGTTTTTTACCCCTTGGTAATTCGAATGCATCAATTGACTAAAAGAAATGAACGCTTATGCCTGAGGTTAAGTAGACATGGGTTGTATTAAAATATATATATTTGTAATGCAGGATATTGTGTTGAAGTTGTATTAAAATTTAACTATTTAAAAAGACCATCTATATAATTTTCAGGCCAGTTTTATCAAATCTGAGCAAATATTGATTAGGTAATTTTTGTTACTTGTTCAGTGGTTGATAATAATGAGCAGTGATACACTTACTAACTCAGTGTTGGAACAACTTGACAAATACACTGCTGTTGATTCTCATGTATTGGCTGCAGCCTTAGATGAAGATCATCAGACAATTGTTGGAGTTATTAAAAGCTTGCAGTGCTACGATGAATTGATTGAAGTTGAACCAAAAAGTATAAAGAAATTGGAAACAACCGATGAGGGAAACCAGGTTGGATACGTTGCATTATTCAAAATTAAGTGTTTGCAAAATAGAAGGATTATTCGCTCGAGAATAAACAAAAAAGATTTATTTTATGAGAATGTTTCTTTTAGGGTTGTTACTTTTAAAGTTAGAAAGTTGTTATTTCGAATAGAATTGCTGAATTGTTAGATACAGTATTATATACCATGTGGATAGAGCGTCTGCTTCGGAAGCGATTGACTCTCTTTTGAGACGAGTCCGGTTAATACTAAAAGTTGGTAGTTACGTTTTCCATTCTTGATTATAGCATTGAAGAGTCAGCATCAGGAGCAAGCCGCAACGTTTAATTATCACCTTTTCATAACATCTTAAGGGCTACTGTCACATGATAAATCCTTGAAACAGTACAGGTGGTACAACATTGGTTTGTCAGTCTTACCCAAAAGTTATGAATTTAAAAGATAGCTTTGATGCGATGTTACAGAAATAGCACTAAAGACAAACGTTTCACTTAAAAATATTGTGTTCGTTTATTTTATGCTTGCTACGATCTTGGTTTGGGGTTCTTTTAGAGAGAAATTGTTCTTTTTTTGTGTGTGCTTTAGCTTTCTGCACTCATATCCTAATCGTTTAAATTCACTGGCTTATAATCGAATTAGGATTTAATTTTTGGTTGCAGATACTAGATAATGGAAGTCACGAATACAATTTGTTCAAGCGTGTTTCTAAAGATGGAATTCCTCAAAGTGAGATCATGAAAACGGTACCAAATGCAAAGATAGGTTTCAGCAAAGCAATGTCGAATAAATGGATACAAGTTCGCAAAGTTGACAATGTCAGCATGGTGTTCCCAGTTGCGAATGATGTCGAAGACGTGACGGTTAAAAATTTAACAAAAATCAAGAGTGGTAATATTGAAAATTTGTCGAACAAATTATTGCAAGAATTGAAAAAACGAAAGCTTGTTCAAGAAGCGACGTACAAAAGTTTTTTCGTTCGAAAGGGTGGAAAATTTACTGTGCATCCACAAAAACTGGAAACTGATCTCACGTCTCAAATGATCAAAGATGGATCTTGGAAAAACAAAACATTTAAAGAATATAATTTTAATGCTCTTGGTCTTGTGCCCTCTGGTGGGCACTTACATCCACTGATGAAAGTTCGTTCGGCGTATCGGCAAATTTTTTTAGAGATGGGTTTTACAGAAATGCCTACTAACAACTTTATAGAGAGCTCTTTTTGGAATTTCGATTCGTTGTTTCAACCTCAGCAACATCCAGCACGTGATGCCCATGATACATTTTTTATTTCCGAACCAAGATTATCAACTCAGTTTCCTTATGATTACCTTGAGCGAGTGAAACAGGTACATTCAGAAGGAGGGTACGGTTCACAGGTGCGTTATCGCTTTTTCATTTGCCGTACTAACTGACTTTTCTAGACCAGCTTATCCTTGGGGGATCGCGGGAGCAGCTGCTCGAGTTGGAGCTTTCAAGCTTCTCGATCTTCTGCAACGAAGGGTTGAGGCTCTGGTAAAATGCCAAGCCGAGAATCACTGAGATCTTTAGCATAATCTCGCCATCAAATTCTGGGACGGCTTTACAGTTTCGACCAACCGGAGTTGAACAGTAGTTTTTTGCTGTTCTTGGACATTTGAGTGACATGTCCAAATTGTCCATACCAGTGCAGCTGCGATCTTTCTAGTCTACCTATTTAAATAAAAGTGTCTTGAAAACTATGCTTCGCTTACAAATGAATTATGGTACATCTTATTAGTAATAGTTTTGGTCAAGTACATGGTGCTTAGGCACTTAATCCGAACATGAAACTCCAATTCGACCCTAAAACCATATCATAACGTCGAGTTGGTGCGTCGAAAAGTACCGACGCGGCCTAACCTACACTGCTGGTGGTGACAGCTGGAATGTTTAGTTCCGAGAAATGCTATTGTTGATTTTTCTCGACCTTTTTTTATCCCAATATTCTATACTAGTATGTTATGAAGTTTTTTGTTTATATACCATTACAAAGCGATAGCAAATTTTAGTTCACGAAAATAACTGCGTACGCCTTTGTGCGCAATTGCCTTAACGTTGCTATTACATGAAACAGGGATACCGATGTGAGTGGAAAAAATCAGAAGCTCAAAAGAATGTTCTTCGTACTCACACCACTGCAGTAAGTGCAAGGATGTTGTACGCAGTTGGCCAACAGAAGGAGTTCAAACCTGTCAAGTTCTTCTCCATTGACCGTGTGTTTCGAAACGAAACACTGGATGCTACTCATCTTGCCGAGTTCCACCAGGTCGAAGGAGTTGTTGCTGACAAGAGTGTCACACTCGGGGATTTGCTTGGAGTCCTGCAGGAATTTTTCCGCAAACTGGGGATTGAGAAGTTACGTTTCAAACCAGCTTACAACCCGTACACCGAACCGTCAATGGAGATATTCGGGTACCACGATGGTTTGAAAAAATGGGTTGAGATCGGTAATTCGGGAGTGTTTCGACCGGAGATGTTATTGCCGATGAATTTACCACAAGATGTAAACGTAATTGCTTGGGGACTATCCTTGGAGCGACCAACCATGATCAAGCTAGGAATTAATAACATTCGAGATTTGTGTGGCCATAAGGTGGATTTGCAAATGGTACAAGATAGTGCAATATGTTCCATGGATTTACGTTAAAATTGCTTGAATAAGCTCAATTAGTTCTCTGTGGTTAAAATGTGTCATTTTGGCTGATAGTAGTTACCTAACCTGCAGTCGTCCGAGACCGCTTCGTAGATTATGACCGAATTTGTGGCAATTTCGTGCTCTTTCATGTTCAAATCTCGTCCAACGTTCTTGGTTTGGGGCCAGAACTAATAAGTTAGCTACAGGGAAAAGCGTTAAAAGGCTCAGGAACGATTATCATGTTTTACGGACCCTAAGACGCACTGTCAACAAATTTCTTCGATTGTGGTATTTTTTTTACACATAAGGCGCACTGGATTATAAGACGCTACTGCTTTGAGAAGTAGCCTTTCAGGTTATCCTATAAAGCTCAATAATCAAAAAAACTCTATATTTTAATTATAATAAAGCACTATTTCGTCCACACATTACACGCGTCGGCTTGTAAGGCGCAAGATGAATTTTTGTGAAAAAAATGGATGTACAGTGCGCCCAATGGTCCGCAAAATACGGTACTTTGAGGGAGCGTCTCTGCCGGCGCGTTTCATGGTGTGCTGTTTGGCTTCTGGTGGTGTGGGTCCTGGTTAGTTTGTGCAATGTACTACCACGAGTGATTTGCTTCCGAAATGAGTTTGTGCTCTGCTCTGTTTTAGGTAGATTATTTTTGCGAGTTGGTTGCTTTGTACAGAATATTTATAGGTGTTGGCACCAAGGGTGGAAACCTTGCTACTTGGCGTTAGGGTGTCAGTTTCAGTTTCGGTGTGTTGAAACTCAGATGTCAGGTTTCAGTTTTGGTTTGGTTTCACGACTGTTGAAAAATAGGTTTCAGTTTTGGTTACGAACAACTTCGGTTTCTGGGTTTCAGTTTCGGTTTAAGTTTCATCCAAAAAAGCTATTTTATTTTGAATACGGATTTTTTAAGTGCTTTACTTTTTAGCGTTTTTGTTGTATTGCGATGATAAAAAGCAGGTCAGATGGCCGAGTGAGGAGAGCAATTGCTTTGCTTCAGAAGTTGTCGACTTGGGTATAATTCCCAGTCCGGTAAAAAATTAGTATCCACAGCTTCTTTATTTGACGCTCAGCAATAAAAGAACTGTTCTGGTAATGACGATTTTTAAAACCCAAAACCTTAGAAAATTTTGAACAGGTTTTAGTTTCAGTTTCGCTTTTGACGTTTTAAGAAAAAACGGTTTCGGTTTAAGTTTAGGTTTTCAAAAATTTGGCTGAGTAGGTGTCAGTTTCAGTTTGGGTTTCAAAAATTTTTTTCAAAACCGGGTTTTCAGGTTTAGGTTTCGGTTTCCACCCTTGGTTAGCACATAGTATAATTTTGACTAGGATACTTGCAATTCAGTAACATTTCGTATTTTAACGTACTATTGAAGCTACAGATGTGGTTGTAATACATGCATTATGAATAAATAGGGTGTAATATTTTTTTACTAACCATCTTACAAGCTTTTGTAATAGCAATTTTTTTATGCCAAATCGAATAATTACATCAGTGATAACAATTTTTTTGACGAATTTTTGCATTTTAGCTGCCCACACTCCCCATTTCTATGGAGACGTACCCCCAAATCAAGATATTGCTCTATCTTTGAGTAGGATTGTCGCATTGAGCTGCAATTAGTGTCAAAAGAATCGGAATACCTAAGTTTCTATACCACTTCAAGAGAAACGATGAGCCGAAACTTTACTTTTTAACATATTAGCAAAATTGTCAATTTTTGGAATTTTTATTCTTGTCGAACTAAATTAAACTGGTTTTTGTGCAAAATTATTGTATTTAATCACAACAAATGCGAAAATGCACTTCAGTGGCGCATCCAGAAGGGGGTTTGGGGTATCGAACTCCCCCCTCTTCTGAAACCGAACCCTTGTGTTTAAAGTGAAATGTCCAAACTGTGCAAGTGCAGTACGATAATAAAATACCAACAAAATTCTTGATTATTGCTGCGGACGTCTTGTCACCTTATTTAGCATACCTTGTGGAGTATATGTTTACACAAGGTATCTTCCCCGACGAACTTAAAATAGCTAAAGTTATTCCTATGTATAAAACCGGCTCTAACCAATCAGTCGAAAATTATTGACCGATTTCATTACTTTTGCCATTTTCAGAAGTCATTGTAAGATTAATAAAATCAAGATTAATTAGTTTTCTAAACAAAAATCAAATTCTGTATGAGAGACAAAGTGGCTTTCGTGAAAAACACACAACTATGTTTCCTCTAATTGATGTAGTTACGCAAAGTTTCGATAACATGAACGACAAACTATACACATGTGCTATTGCATTAGATATTAAAAAAGCTTTCGATTCGGTTAACCATTCAATATTGCTAAATAAGTTGTCTCACTATCAATGACTGATGCAAAATGATATGTAGCATCCTCTAGTGGCCGAATATATGAAATTGTTGTTTTTGGTGAGGAATGAAAAACATGCAAATGTTTATGAATCCATGTAGGTTCTATGACTTCGTGTGGGGTACGACTATGCATAGGGGCCACACGCACTACAATTCTAGCACCCCCTAGCGGCAGAAACCGTTACTGTTTTGACTTGGATTAGGAATGTAAAATAAATGGCCACTGGGGCAAATGGGCGCAATTATAAGAGCAACTAGTCATCGGGGCAAATGGGTATTTGGGGCACTTAATTGGGCAAACGAGAACTTTTGAGGCCGATGGGCATAGGGGCAAATGGGCACCAGGGCAAACAGGTAGGCTATTTGCGACAAATGAGCACTTTGGAGTATAATGGGCACCTTGGGACCGATGGGCATTGGGGCAAGTGAGCATTAGGGGAAAATGGGCATTTGGGGCAAATGCACACCAGGAAAAATGAGCACCGCAGGGCAAATCAGCAAATGGGCATTTTGGGATCGAAGAACATTGGGGCAAATGGGTTTTCGGGGAAAATGGGCACCAGGAAAAACGAGCACCAGAGCAAATGGGCTTTGGGCAAATGGGTGTTTGGGACAAATGGGCATGTGGGGACTGGGACAATGGATGTTTTGGAAAATGAGCATTTGGGGGCAAATGGGCACTTTGGGACCAATGAGCATTGGGATCGGCGTGTTGGGGTCGGAGGTTTGGGGTCAAGGTCGGAATGTTAATGGGGTCGGGGGTTTGGAGTCGAGGGGGAATGGGGTCGGGGGTTGGGGTTGAGTTGTTTGGGTCGGGGAGGTGGTTTCGTCGGGGTAGGGGTGGTTGGGCTCGGGGGGTGGGGTGAGGTCGGGGTTTTAGGGTTGGGTGGGGTGGGGTCGGGGGTTTAGGGTTGGGGTCGCCAACCGGTTCTGCACTGCCATTACCTTAAACGTGCAAAATCAGAAAGCAACGAACTATTAGAGCGATTCAAAGAAAAAAAAGAAATTCGGCACTGACATAATTACAATTAAAGTGAACAGTAACCAGTGTATTACAGTATTAATTGCTATCATTATCATGTGCCACCATGCTTACAAGCTTAAACTAATGACCAGAGGTGGGCACAATTTTGTTAATCGTTAATAACGAAGCGAACTTTTTCATTAACTCGTTAAATTCCTTTTTGAAATCAACGGACCAATTTAAGTTCCGTTTGTGCTTGATAACTTTCGTTAAATTTTTGTAAACGCTTATTTCTCTTATTGTTGGTTAAGTTTGATGTCGATAAACTAGCAAAACACGACCAATGAGGTCAAAAGTGAGATAAAAACAATAAAACATATTGCTTGTGAGCAGAAAAATTGCTTAAATGCTTACGCAAACATTGATGTTAAAAAATTTTAACTTTTATTTGAAAAGAAATGCCGTTTCAAGTCAAAATTATCGAATTTAACTAACTTTCGTTAATTGGAGCAGAATTTAATGAATTAACGTTACGTTAGCGGAGGTACATAAACGAAGTAGTGGTTAACGAAGCTAACGTTTTGCATTAACTTGCCCATCTGTGCTAATGACACAAGTTTGTTCAATATCATGTTATCCTTATGTTTCATTTGAACAAGGGTTTTTAAGGTATTATCGCAAATTTTCTTGCATTTTTGAGATGGTACTCTCATAGCATAATTTAAATAGGGACCCATTGGAGTCTGAAAAAAAAAAGTTACAATTAAGCCCCCCCCCCCATTCCCCTAATACAAGATATTTAGGTGAAGCATGCTAATCAATATGACCAGTGAAATGCGCCTGTTTAGCCCAAGAGTTAAAATTCTGCCAAAACTTTTTTTGCTACAAATATAACAAGTTTCACGTGTGTTCAATCGAAAAAGTTGGTATAGCAAGACTTGCGGTAGCTAGGCTATTTTTTGTGCTTTGACATTGAAATATCAATGCAAAATGAATACGTATTTACTGAAAAATTTAATGTCCACAAAGTGTGCGAATAAACATGGTGTTTGAGCTGATTTTGATAAAAGCACGAGTTATTATAATTTACTACTAACTCAAGGATTGCTTTTCACCAAGCTGCTGCTCGCGAGCCACATTGGGCACGGGTGACCCTATTGACCAGTGTTGTGCAAAATGTACTTGCCTGATTTATATCACATGTAGCCTACATGACTGCAAAAACCACAAACGATTACTTGTATTTACATAACCAATCTGAGCATGCATTGCGTGCACCCCAAGCCATACCTCCACATATTTTTAACGGATCTTGGAGATGCATATAAACGACGTTTCAATGAACAAAATCGGCGAAATTTGCCGAAACGCGGAAGATTCCATCACTGAGATTTGTACAAAGTTTATTTACTCAAAACATTATAAAACAAACGCGACTGCAATATAAAAAATACAACACATTGACATTAAGCCCATCTAAAAAACATACGCAAATGCCAAACAACTTATCACGCAGACGTTGTGCGTCTCAACAACATTGTCTTCCAAGTTTTGGCTCGAGGAACCGTTAGGCGATTTCAAAAGATTGCCAATTTTAAGTAACGTAAGCCTATAAAACACAGCTTTTTACGCTATTGCAGAAGCAGATTTAGATAGACCGCTGGACAGTTTTGAGAGATTGTTTCGGCTCCTCAGAATGACTAAACACTGCGCATGAAACAACACTCCTGCGTTAGCTCCAAACAATTTTTCAGCAGGTATTATTTGGAGAGGCTTTCGTCAAACAACACAGCTCAAGCCTATAAAAATCCACTAGTACTATACCCACAAATCATCTGATTTAACATTAAACTCTGCAATAGCATTCCTAGTGGATTGTAAAAGTCTGCGTCAGTAGCTGCTCACGAAAACAAGACGGAATTCGCCCGGATACAAGTAGGCCTACTTTGGTGGTAAAGTAACTTTATTGGGGAAAGTGGCTTATAGGTTACTATACCGCGTCGGACACGATCTGCAACGAAGGTTACTATACCGCGTCAGACACGATCTGCAACGTCATTGTACACATGTTGTAACAGTTCAGATGGTCAAGAGCGTCCTTCAGGGAGCTGTAGACTTGGGTTTGATTCCGACTCGGGTCACACCAATGACTTTTAAAATCGGTATTCACGAACGCTCTGACCACTCGGCCATCTGAGCTGTTGAACGTGCAACCAAATAGACCACAAGTTGGAAGGACATGACCTCTTTTTTAATGAAATGAGATTGATCCTCCAATGACACCAAATAATGCTCAAATGTCCTCCATTATCATTTTATGCCATTGTTACGCTCACTTTCATTATTTTGAGCTTTTTCGCCACCATTTTAAAAACTTTCACACATTTTCAGCGTCATTTCTTAATTTGTTCTTAAAATTTTAAGCAAATTATAAGCCTCGTGTTTTCATAAAATAGGAGTGGTTGGTTGAATTTCAGCTATGATGCGCCATGTTGCTTATAATTTTTTTGCAGACATACTGAACATGTTGCATCGATAATAAGTTGTCAAAACATGCCCTCCTTTCTGGAGGTGAAAATATGGTAACCCTAGCACCATGAGATTGAAGATTTAGAACCAGAAAAGGTAGTCAAGGCACCAACAAATTTTGTTTCCCTCGTGGAATTTCTGAACAGCTCTAAATCAAGTTGGTACCTAGCAAAACAGTAAATTTTTTGGTAGTTTAGTTGCATATTTAATAATCTCCTATCACGAGAAAGCCATCAAAGCGCTGTACGAGCTCGCTAAGGAGTTACCGGCCATCTGCCTACCACGATGGGGGAATCTCGTTCAGCCCTTTCCCAGCGGCACAACAAGTAAACTTACCGGCTTGTTCTTCACACTGTCCCTTTAATGCTGAGCGTCAAGCAGGGAAGCGGTGAATACCAATTTAAAGTCATTGGTTTGACCTGACTCGGAATCAAACCCGAGTCTACAGTTTCGGGTTTTAGGTTTACAATTTGCCCACTCTCATATTATGTTGTCAAGTTGGGGAGTTCATGTCATGTCACAGCAAAAGTTTTGACAAAATTGAGCTTAAGAGAAAACGAAAAACGCTACAGAAATCAAAAAAATTGTCAACAAAAGCTCTTGCTTAAAACAACAGTGAAAATGAAAAATTATACGAAAGTGTGCTGAAAAAATACAGTTTCACTCACTCTAGCACATTTTTAACCACCATAGACGAATAAAAAGCAACAAAATACTGTTTCACCGTGTACCGACAAGATACACCATAGATCGACCACAAAAACTTCGTATATATGAATTTCGTGCCAAGTTGACTATACACAACTTTTAAACAAAATAACATTACTATCGATGAAAACAATTAGTAGGCCGAAGCGTATAATTTAGAAACGGAGTCACTGATTTCTACCGCACAATACAAAAAAACAACCCTTTATTATACTCGCGGTATTACGTCGAAGCGTGTAAGCAGCCCACCTACGCGGCTTGGGCAACACAGAATCATCGCAGCGGTGGCGATAGTGTCAGACTTCACCGGCCTAGGAATAGAAGCAAAGATCTCCGGCAGCGATATCTCGAACCACTGCGCCAAGCTACCGGTGTTGAAGTTCAAAACTGCGAAGCATTGACGAGAAAAGCGTCGATTCTTGCAGCACATGCAATTATTTATCAACAAAAGAACCTCAAAAAGACCGAAAAAAATTTGTGTATCTTCGCCCCACCTATGATTAAAAAAACATCTTCTAAAAATAGGACGTAAAAAGCATCCGTAAAATAGAAATGAAAAGGCAGCCTGTTTATTTCCATTAAGTTTTTCAAATCTTGGAATATATAAAATAATAAACGCTACTAGCACCCCTTGAAATGTTGCATTAAACCCTCGGTTGGCAATTGCAAGCATTATAAGATCACAGCGATTTGAAATAATAAAACAAAACCACTTACTCGTTGGCTTGAAGTACCGCAATTAGCTAGATTGACAATTATAACTTTTATCTAACCGTACTACGTAAGTAATATCAGTCAGCACCTGATTCTAAATCATGCAGCAAACAGCACTGTTTCAAAATATGTGACATAACTTGCAACATGAAATAATAATGTAATGTATTTTACCGACCATAAGCCGCACTGTCAACAAATTTCTTCGATTGTTTTGTTTGTTTGTTTTTTCACACATAAGGCCGCACTATGAGACGCAACGGTTTTTGAGAAGTATCGGGTTATCGTATAAAGCTCATTGGACAAAAAACTCGATATTTAAATGGCAATAAATCGCTACCTGATCCAAACATCAGACACACCGGTTTATAAAACGCACGATCAATTTTTGGGAAAAAAGAATCTAAAGTGCGCCTTGTAATCCGCAAAATGCAGTAATACCACACGCAAAAGATGACAGCACTCACTAGAGATTAGCAAGTCAACCATCAAGCCATTACTTGCTGTCTAATTAATGCATAGTTAGTTGTGGAAAGCACGGAAATCATTTACAACTTGATGTTTCACCAAATAATACAAATCATATCCATATTGAATTGATGTAGAAAAACGACTTATCAAAGTTTGAGCACTTGCAGCATTAAGTGTCAGTGCTGCTAACTTAAAAATGTAAGTTCAAAAACAAAATGCAACAAATAACATGGTGCAAAACAAGCACACAATGATTAAGATGTATAAAACGCACCAAAGCACAAATTTGCATCAGACAGGCGGATAATGTAGCACACTAACACACGTCAACATTGGATGTGTAAAAAAATTCTGGCGAAAGCGCTATACAGCAGTCTCTAGTTGCAACAACACAATATAAAAAAAAAATTTAAAACTGGATTTGTATTGTGACTGACGAAAACGTCACCACATTTTGACATGACGCTGTCAGCATGTTCAGTTGTGGAACATCACCGTAGCAGTTTGTGTAAGCAAAAGTGCGATTTAAAGAGCAGATGCGGATACTGTGAAAATCGACACTAAGTGAATAACTTTCTTTATCACTAAAAACTGAAACCATTTTTAATTTCGAAGTTATCCTTGCAGATCATGACAAAACGCTAACAGTTTTTGAAAGTTTGAACGAAGTGAATTAGCCTGCTTTTTCTATCAAGCACGTCACAGATTTCAATAAAAAACTGGCAATTGATTGTTCGATCACAATAATGCAGCAGATGGTGTCTTCATACAGCGGTAGTGGAACGAAGGCGGCGGTTCTCCTCTCCGCCCTCATTTTTCTTTTTTCCTTCTAAAGAATCCAGCAGCTTGCTAGAGTTCTTCACGTAAACCTTAATCAAAAAACGTGATAAGATTTCGCAAAACAATATTAGAAATTTCGTTCCAGCGGCTGAAACAAGTAGATTCGATTAATGTGTTGTAAGACATACAACGATCATATGAACACCGGCCAGTTGTCGCACTGGTTGATCACATCGCCATCGGAGCGGGAGGTTTGGGGTTCGATTTTAGGGCCGGTCAAATCGGACACAGTCGCCAGTGGCACGCCACTCGTTACACGCTTCAGCGTAATATTACGAGTGTAATGAAGATTTGATTTTTCTTTTTACCATCACATGAGGATCTTAACATCGTGACTATGTGACGGCCACTATCTGACGTGGCGACGCCGAAAAAAAAAGGACCCAAAAGTAGTGGTCCATAAACTACCGTAGTTCGAATGTGTGGCTCGGAATCGTCTGTTACAGAAGGGAGTGGGTAATACATCATCACAAACCTTTAATTAATGAGTTGATTCGAAAGCACAGATAGATGGAAGACTTAATTAACAGCTCAGAGGTCAAGGAATGGATGAAACGTCCGCCTCTGGAGCTGTAGACTCTGCTTTCATTTCGAGTCGGGTCAAACCAATAATTTTAGAATTGGTATTCACAGCTTTCCAATAGAGGAACAAGCATAATACAACGGAATATAGGTCGAACGCAAATCCTGAGATGTAAACCCAGACGTTCTTTCCAAGGCAGTGGACTCGCAAAGCATATTTGATCGAACTGAAGTTTGAGGCCACTAAAAATTTGCAAACTGAGCCCAAGTTGTTGATTTTTAATTTTTTACTAGTTCGAGTTCAGTAATTTTTACAGAGTTTATGCCAAATTCAAGCAGTTTTTACTTCGTTTAGGTCAAATCAAGCAATTTTTGTCAAGTTTAGGATAAATTCTAACCTCAACCAACTTTTTAGAGGACGAGTTGAAGTCAAAGTACAGCCAGTTCTCAGCCCTAACTCTATCTATTGAACTGTAGCACCGACAGACACCGACAAACACATGCGTCTACTTACCATAAGAGACTTAGGCATGAAATATTCCTTCCCTGGTGTTCCATCATTGACACGCGAGTCCTCACAGAAGCACAGGAGGAGAGTATCGATCACCATCTCGTATATAGACAGAAAGCAGTGAGCAGTCAGGTATGCGAAGACCGCAACCATGCCTACTGGTACGGCGACGTAGTGGACGTTAGGATGATAGCGAATCACCAGCACGCCACAAACACCAGCTACCACAGCTACAACCAGTAATTTGCCTGTTCAAATATTAGAAATGATTTCCACTCGTGCTAAAAATATTATGCAAATCAAATCTTGATTATACTCGCGATATTACGAAGAAACGAGTAACGGGCCTCATCTACATGGCTTAACGCCGGAACAACACAGAAAAATCGCAGCGGTGGCGAGCCTTTGGAGACTATCTGATTTGAAGGGCCCGGGAATCGAACCACGATCTCTCGCGTGGATAGCGACGTTTTTCAGCACTACGCCAACCAGCGGAAATAGTGGTAAGTTACCGAGAAACAAGACGAAGAGTCCGACGGTGTTGATGGCAATCACTCGAAGAGGATTGGATAGCAATGTAGCGACAGCATCACATGCAGATTTGCAAAAGTTTGTTCCGTTGATAGCTACCAAGGAGTAGGCATTCTAAAAACAATCCGAGGTAAAAAAGGAAAGAAACTGAGGAATTACAAGGTGTCGAATAAAAAAATTGTGACTTCATGTTTTTTTTTTATTGTTTAAGCCATATAATTGCAGCATTAGTTTTTTCTGGTAAAGGGTATGTATCACGAAAGGTGCTCTAGTTGAGCCTTGAACTAGTGAAAGCAGTTTCCGAAAGCAAAGCACCAATCACTCGACCAAGTCCATATGCACCATTTCCACTTTTCAAGTCTCATCAGAGCAGTTTGCTGACCAGCACTTCTAGAGCTTTAAAAAGCGGGAAAACATTTTTTGCTTATGGTTCCAAACCTAGGAATATCACACTGCAGAAAATGCTCCCTACAAAAACTATTCACCGGCGATCTGTGGCGCAAACCGCTGACTCCAGGATAAGGCGAACTGTCAAGACACAGCAGGAGGTTGTCAGTGCAGAAGTCAGTCACATCAATAAAAATGCATATTGTCAATGACTTCAAGTCTTTACAGCGCAAACTGATATTAAGCCAAATCCCTGAATTTTACTGGTTTTCTCTTTTGAAATTAGGTTCGATTACAATCAACGTTAGACTATCGGACTCGAGTGATAAAATAACATTGTACATTTCGACTACGTCACAACAGCGTAACCACGCTATGCTTTGATTACTACGAATACTTCACAATCGTTTATTTTGTTTAAAACAACCACTACCTTAAACCTTATCATTTTCGCTACAATCTTTAAAATCAAATCTTGACTATATTTGCGGCATTACGCCGAAGCGTGTGAAGAGTGGATTTGCACGGTTGAGCGCCTGGACAACACAGCTCCGAAGTCGCAACGGTGGCGAGCCGTTGGCGACACTGTGTCCGATATGACTGGCCCGGGAATCGATCCCAAGTAGCGACGTCTCTAACAACTGAGCCAACCGACTGGTTCCGCTTCTTTAACAATGCATTTTAAGCGTCATATGAATGAATTTTTACGAGCAACACACTCACATAGTTGAGATATCGAAGACATTTCTCCAGAATATACAAACAGCATATACAGCATTTAACCATTATTTTCGCCAACAAGTTCTCCTGCAAAATAATCAAGGTTAAAGTTGACGAAGATGGAAAGCCGAGGTTTGCAAGGGGAAAATGAAAGGACAAGATTTCGTAACATTATCCTTGGAACTTGTCACTAGTTTTCGCAGCAAACATGCAGCCAGAAGAACTGAAAACAATTTTAATTACTTGACGTTTCATGGCAATGAATATTGTGAGCTGCTCAACAGCTCATTTTACCTTTGACAATGGGATGAGTAACATCTTGAAACGTGAATAAAAAATGTTTTCAATTATTCTGGCTGCATGTTTTTTACTAAAACTTCTATGGAATACTTGCATGTACTGCAGCAAAAGTCACAATTTACAACGAAACAAAACCTCGACTTAGAGACCCAACTTCACTATGCTAACAATGTTACTCCTTTTACTCTATTGAAAATTTGAAATGTTTTAGGCCTTCTATTGGTAATCTTTAGAAGAAAGTAACCATGCTAAGCAATAGCAAAAAATATCTTTTTGTCGAGATTCGTCACTTTTATAAGAGAGGTGTGAACAGGTCGACTATAGTTCGGGCTCGAAAAAGCCCCCAAAATAAGTATCCTAAGTTATCGTTACCTCAAATATATTTATGCCACCAAACTACCCGCGAGAAGGAGGCAGTAGAACAAATCAGACCAATTCAAGCACGGGTTCGCGACAACGAAGTCAAAGCAGCTAGCCACAGCATCAAGTTAGTGCAAGCTAAATGCAGTCGGCAGCATGGCGTAGTGGTTCGGAACGTCGTTTTTACGACCATGATCGCAAGGTAGATGGTTTAACTCCTATCAAAACCTCGTTGCTGCGTCCTTGGACAAGATGCTTCACGATAAGTATGTCTGCTTGGTAGAATGGAACCTCAAGAAGTCGGAAGCAAAACTGAACCGGAGTTAAGCTAGTCTGAATTCGTTCTATGTACAGCGCCTCCGTCGCTTTCTTGTGACAGGAGAATTAAAACGAATAAATCAATCCATGGACCACCTCGATTTAAAACTCTGTTTTCTAACACACTTATCGTGATTTATCGTTAGATGCTAAAGGCGTGAAGCGGGCAAAATCTGCCATTTAAAATGTTTCAATGTCAATAATTTAAATGCGGTAACATTGCTGAGGTTGGCAGTATTTATCAAAATAGAAGAAATTTGACATACCGAGTCCCTGATTTGTCTGTGTATGTACATAAGAATGCATCTGGGAATCTTCACAAGAACAATGATGAAAGAACCGAAGGCACAAGAACCAATATGATAAGTGATGAGTCTACCCATGGATGAAATAATTGGAGATTTCACTTCACGTTTATCTCTGTAAAACATGTTCAATTCATATGACTCGTACGTGAGGCTCCATACACACTGCCATTGGATTGCGAGCCATTTCAGAGTCAAATGTCGAAGAACATGTATAGCGGGCCACAAAATAAACCATATTAATGTTCAACTAAAGTGGGCCAAAAGGCCACGAATTTTCTGCATCATAATTAACATTTTTAGATCATAATTGGAAAAGTGATTATGACCTCAAGACATTTAATTATGGTGCAGAAAGCCCGTGGCCTTTCGACCCACTTAAGTTGGACATATGGACAGGGTAAGTGTGCCCGATATGACCGGCCCGGGAATCGCATCCCAGACCTCCGCGCCGATAGCGAAGTACTTAACAACTAAGCCAACGTTGTAACGATTAAATAATCAAACGCGGGAAGATCAAAAACACTTCTATTGTGATTGATCAAAACCTTTTCAAAATGAGTGGGACAAAAAAAATGAAACTTTTTTCATGAATTTATGTGAAAACGGATTGTCTTACCGTCAGTGAAAAACAATAGATATCGAATTGCCCGGAAACTCTGTGAAATCGCTTTGAACAACATTACTAAAAAGCTTTTTATTGCATCACAGTAGGGCGTTGCCTGATGTACACAGTTACTCGTAAAGCTATTGACCAGTGTTATAAATGTTATAACGTGTAAACCAGATTTTCACAAGAGCTAGCAACTTTCTAAAACGGCCAATTAGCAATTTTAGAAAAACTTTGAGACGATTTTTTTTTTGTTTTTCTGATACTTATCTCAAACCGCCCCGGTTGGCGCAGTGGTTCAAGACATCGTTTACCAGATCGGGAGATATTACGTTCGATTCCCGGTTCGGTCAAAACGGAAACTATTGCCAACGCTTCGCTGCCGCTGCGGCGTTTCTGTGATACTCAAGCGCTAAACCGCGGAAACGGCCCCGTCACTCGTAAATACGCTTTGGCGTAATACCCCGAGTATAATGAAGATTTGATATTTTTTAACGCTCAAGGAGAAACAATCAAGAAGCAAGACAGAAACTGAAAAATTTTTAGGTTATTGCAAAATGTGTTGGAGTGCGCTGGTGTTCAGCGCGACAGTTTTGGCGTGGGGCAATTGGGCGTGACCGACCCAGCGTCGCGACAACTAACCCGAACATCAACTCCGACTCTACATAGAGGTCGGGGGTACAGGAAGTGCTGAAGGTGATGTGCTCAAAATCAAGCCATCATGGGCTAAAATGAAAGCTTAGGGTCCCAAAGTGACAACGTGAGCAAAAAATATATTGCTTATTTGGAAAACAAAAACTCCCGCCATTTTTTCTTTCAAAATCTTTGCCTGATTTTATGGTTTTTTTAGCGTTCAGACTTTTAAACTGCAATAAATCGGTACACAAATACAGTTTCAAAAATCCTTTGCAACTGGGAGTTATTTTCATGCATTTCTACTGATTATAACCACTAATTCGCGTTAAGAAGATATTATTTTTAATTGGAAATGTTTACTTGCAACATTTTAGTAGCGTTATTAGAAATGTTTTGAATACTTAGGAATACTACTTAAACTTCACAACGAAAAACGCAAAAGCTAGTATAAATTTGTGTTTGGTGACGAGCTACCTACATGGTATGATGCAGTAGTCGGATATCTTTCCCGTGGCAACTCAAACAAAAAGCTCAAAAATGTAAGTTGCGGCGGAGCGAGTGGGTGTCAATTTCTATTTTTACACAAAGGTCGAAAAATACTCACAATCGGACTTGCTTGAAATCTTGCTTACCCTGCATAATGAACTCTGCCAAAGAAACCTATCTACCCTTCATGAATGTGCGAGGAGTGCAAATACAAAAACCAAATGATGAATTATCCCAGCATATTCTTGAAAAAATGTGTGAAGCAGCAGCTGATGGCATAATGCTTCAATGTGGAAGAGAGTATAGCTTCGCAACTACAAAGAAAACACTACGAGCACACGATATCTCCAGCTTGACAACACAACTGCTGGCTCTACCAACAAATTTAACAGCTCAGATGGCCAAGTGGTAACAACGTCCGCCTATGGAGTTGTAGACTCGGGTTTGATTCGGAGTCAGGTCAAACCAATAACTTTAAAATTTGGTAATCACAGCTTCTCTTACTTGTTGTGCTGTTGGGAAAGGCACTTACCGGGATTCCCCCATCTTGGTGTGGCAGACAGATGGCCGGCACCTCCTAAGCGAGCTCGCACAGCGCTTTGATGACTTTCTCAAGATAGGAGGATAAATATGCAACTAAATACAAAAAAATAATCGAGCAGCAGAAAGAAACCTTGCCATATTTGACAAACGTGCTGCAAAGGCCTCCAAATCTAGAAACAAGAAATTTATATGAGCATCAATTCGGAACGATTCGTATTTACACAAAGCCAATCAATCTGAAGTGTCAAGTAAATCTAAGCAAATAACAAAACTTTTGATGGAACAAGAAGATCGAATGCAAAACAAAAATCTAAGCTTAAGGCTCAGATTGAACTAAAAATGGCAAAGAAGAGAAAGGCAACTGACTAGTCAAAAAAGCTTTTTGTAGACTGTAATACCTGGTCTGAGCCATGTACAACAGCTGAGGAACTATTACAAATTTTAAGCAAGAGACAAGGTCAAACAGAGTTCATTGTCAAAACTGAAATGGCATATTATGCAAATACTCACAAGACTGACAAGATGCAACACCTAGAACTGTAATGCCGTATCAACAAACTATGCAAATACTCACAAGACTGACAAGATGCAACACCTAGAACTGTAATGCCGTATCAACAAACTATGCAAATACTCACAAGACTGACAAGATGCAACACCTAGAACTGTAATGCCGTATCAACAAACTATGCAAATACTCACAAGACTGACAAGATGCACTGATGCAACATCCAGAATTGTATCGACAAAATGGTATATGCCATGAAGAGCAGCTGGAAAACCTATTGATATTATTAGAAGCCTCCTCTCCCACCAACAAAGCATCAACCTGTACTATTGCAAATTTGCCATCAAACAAGGGTGTGCTAACAATCCTTTCGCAACCTCACTCTCTATCAGCAAGAGCTACTGTTGATAATGAAGGTGCAACCGCAACTGGTGTTTCTTTAGACATTAACCAATTATGTACTGTGATTGGGCAAAAGGAAATAAATCAAGGTTATGATTGGTATACGGTATCGCTTATGCAAAATCCATGGATGAAAGTGACACCACTTTAGAGTATTAGACCATCTGCGTCGAGAGAAAATTGGAGCAAATAAGTGGGGCGATACCCGCTTCAAGCAGATGTTCAAAACGTACAACCTGAATAAATCCTTGACATTGAAGTCAAAGAAGATTAAAAGTTCGATTCTCGAATCAATCGATTTCTGTTATTTAATATGAATCACATTGCATTGGCATTTCACAGTGCTGAACAAATTTTGAAACATGATAGCCTACCTGACTCCTACCAATAAGTTGTGATCGATTTTAAACGCAGCAAAAATCAGCATTTAAAGACAAAAATTTTCGGATTTTTTCTGAAAATCACTCAAGCATGACCTCAATTTTTAACTAATCTGTTTTCCAAAATTCCTTGAACAATACATAAAACCACTGATTCTTTCTGTTATTGAACAAACATACACAATTGTACAAAAAAATAATTTTTTCGATTTTTCAAAAAATTTTGATATTTTCGAGAAAAAAAACAGGCGACAATTTTTGAATGCTTGATATTTTTCGAAAAAAAATTTACAACTTGATGTTTACATACTTTGACATGAAATAAGGAAATAAGGGGGTGATGGCATGTTTTTGAAGACATGCACATATACCCCTACCTCTACTGTAAATCTAAGCCGAGCCAAAAACTTTAAATGGAATCCTAAAACCTTGTCATAATGTCGAGTCGACCACGCCAAAAAGTCCAATTTTGACAGTGTTGTATTTTCGTACGCTATGTCACGGTATACTCAACCAGGGCTGCAAAACCGAGTTTTAGCAACTCCATTATTTTCGCCGAACTCAAACCTGGACTCGGAAAAAGTAGTTGAGTTTTGAACTTAGCCTGAAGTTGATACAAATCATAGAATTTTAATTTACACTCGTAAATTAAAAAATAAGTACTCGAATTCAAAGTCGTTGTGAAGAATTTAGGTGAAAAAATGCTTCAAGTTCAAATGAAATCGTCATTATACTCGCGGTACTACTACGAAACGTGTAACGAGTGGCGAGGCCCATCTCCGTGGCATAGCGCCTGGGCAACACACTTCCGAAGAAACATTGCAGCGCGAGTCGGTAGCGACGCTTGGCCCGACTTGACCGGCCCACGAATCGAACCCCAGACATTCCGAACCAATAGCTGTATCTTCAGTTATTACACTAACCGGCCAGCATGCATTAAAATCTCAGTCGTTAGCACAATAAAAAGTTACAAAAAATGTTGTTGCAGAAAAGGGCTCGATATTTAGCGCAAAACTATTCAGTATTCATGCTCAGTTTCTTCAAATGAAACACACGAGCAGTGTTAGTATACGAAGTTACCTTGTGAAGTAATACTGGGCAGTTGTACCAGCGATCACCATCTGCTGGCATGCTAGTATAAACTCACTGATCCACACCAATCCAATCACGTGATACCACCACATATAACGGACCAGGGCAGTCTGATTAAAACGAACCCAGCCAGTGGAAGAATCCTCAATGACAGGATTGCCTACCAAAGCAGAACAACCAACTAAAATCAAACCTTGATTATAGTCGTGGTATTACACCGAAGCGTGTAACCAGTAGCAGGTTAACCTACGTGGCTTAACGTCTGGGCAACACACTACCGAAGAAACGTCGCAGCGATGGCGGGCCGTTGCTGACTGGGTCCGATTTGACCAGCCCTGGAATCGAACCCCAGATCTCCGACGCCGATAGAGGTGTTGTTAACCACTACGCTAACCGAGTGGATGCAACTAACTCTATCAAAGAAAATGTATAAGAGCGTGTTAACTACACCGCAACAAAAACATGGAAGGATCGAAGCTTCAGAAGTTTGAGACAATGTGTGAAGCTCTCATCACCAGCTCATACCAATCTACGATCGGCATATAGTTTTAAACATCATACGCATTTTAAGAAGGTAAAACCATAGGCCAACAAGGCTTGGTTAAGGCCATCATTAAGTTTGGCTTACTGCAATATGTCTATCAATTAAGAATCATCGAACGCTCTTTACTTGAATTCAACATTAAACAACCGCCACATTAAATCGTCTGAACTTGATAAAGACGCAAATATTCTTTTTTGCGGTCATTATTATGACCTGACCGCCGTTTAGCTCAGTTATTAAGCTCATCGCTATCAATGCGGGAGGTCTGAGGTTCAATTCCGGGGCCGGTCAAATCGGAGTCGGACACAGCTCGCCACCGCTACGACGTTTCTTCGGAGGTGTGTTGCCTAGGCGCTAAGCTGCGGAGATGGGCCCCGCCACTCGTTACACGCTTCGGCGTAATACCGCGAGCATCATGAAGATTTGATTTTGATTTTTTTTTATTATGACCCGACTGAAAATAAAACATCAACAAGCGACGAAGTAAGAAGACAATCAAAATGCCATTTGCTGTCAAATTACGATTTATCATCCACAAAAAGTCATTAAACCAACGAAACATAAGCAATTTCAGTGCCTTAATCATATCAAAATCTAATCTTTATTATACTCGCGGTATTACTGCGAAGCGTGTAACATTGTAACAAGTGGCGGGTCCATCTCCGCGACTTACCGGCTAGGCAACACAGCTCCTCAGAAGCATCGCAGCAGCGGCGAGTAGCTGGCGACGCTGTGTCTATAATCAGATAAAATTCAATCACACAAGGTTGAAAAGTAAAAGTTGTCACTTGCCTGCAGTAGCAATAAAAGCAAACACAGTAATCCATCCCAGCCAAAATAGAAGGAGGATCAGAAAAGTCCACACAGGCTGGAGAAGCAGCATCGGAATCTGCATGACCAGTCTCCCCGCTTCATGGAATAAATCTACGGCCAGTGCCACTCGTTTCCTCATCACCAAAATCAAAAGCAGAAGGATAACCTGAAAATAAAAAGCATTACTTGTTTTTCCGAACAGGTAACTATCACGTGACACAGTCGTGTGTCAATTATTTCTACCATTTTCATTTAAATCATTCTCAACTTCGTTTCGTAAAATTTTAACTTTGAAAATCATATTATGTGATTTCGCCTTCAGAACCCACTTGGAAGCCCTTCCTATACCTTGGAAACCACCAAATTGATTAATATTCTAATGCAGCTGGATTAATTCTTTCAAAAAAGAAATGAAATTTCTGTGAAGTTTTAGAGTTATTTTTTCACCACTCAAAGATAAGGGAACCCTAAGTGTTTTGGTCAACGGGACAGATGAGCTTGCCGCCTTGTTGCCCATAGTCTCCTTCAATGTTGATCGTTTCATAGAAAAGCTGTGATTAGCAACTTTCAAGACCATGCTTGCCCCCGAATCCAGAGACTGCTCAGCCACTCAATCGCTCATACGATTGGGATCGAAAAAAATTAAAAATAAATCTACAAACCAAACAGAAACCGCTAATTAAAGCAAGGCTGCGACTTGCTGAATTTGCTCTTTTTGCCGAACTTGAACCCAAAAAACAAAAACGAACTCAATCTCGAAAAACGATTAAACTTACCCTAAACTTGACAAAAAGTGCTTAAACTTGAATAAACTCGACCAAAATTACTGAACTTGTAAAGTTGAAACTGAAGAACCTGAACAGGGTTGGCAAATTTTCAGTGAACTCGATTGAAAGCGCTTGCGACTTGCATGGCAACCTTGAGTTAAACCCAGATATATTTTTAGCTTTTTATAACACTTTATTAAACTTACCGTAAGGACGGTAGCAGCGATAGAGTACCACAAGAAAGTTTCTGCATTGGAGGTTTCAGAGGGCAGAGTGTAATTAAACGGCTTGATATCCAAGTTATAAGTAGCCGAAACATACATCCACCACAGCAAGCCAGTTCCAACTGAAAAATTAATTCTTGACGATTAAAATGGATCCACGCCATGTTGCAATGGCTGTTTATTCGTTCAGGTAGACAACTAGATAAAGCACCCGCCTTATCAGCGGTAGAAAAGGAATTTTATCTCCTTTGGCAAAACCAAACAGAGTACCGGCACCGTATCTCACGGACCTCAAAGTGCTGTCGATAAATTGCCATGATTGGTTTTTTTTTTCGTACATACGACTATAAGAGGCAATGGTTCTCGAGAAGTATCGGATTATCGCATCAGCTCATAGAACAAAAAAACTTATTCAGTAAATTAGAACTACAAGCTACTTCATCCCTCCACCGAGACCGTATTCTGCGCTAAAATTACGGACATTGGAACTACCGAAACTTAAAAAAAATTTTATTAAGAACATACCGGGAAAATACACTAACGGTCGACAAAAAGAGAAAGCTTTTAAACTAGCATGTATCGCCGTTCAGAGAGGTACTTGCTAATATTTCTCCAGTGCCTTAACGTGGTAAACACGTAGCCGGTAACTCGTCACAATGCTTCGGTGGTTTTCTTGCACAATACCATGAAATTTCAAGTGAGTGAGCACCGCACGCAAAGGGCCGAGCACTTTACCCGTCCTCTCAGTCAAACAGAAGCTCACACAGTGCAAAAATTATGACATGCAATGGCAATTTCGCGACGAATGCTCAAATTTCAAACTTGAATCCTTACAAAAACAAATCAATGAATCAGAAAATAAGTTTCCATTATTGTGAAATTATGTAATACTAACCAGATAACAACAAAACTTGGATACCTCTTCTTAATGATAAATTATTTCAAGCAAGATAATAGTGTAAAAGCAACTAAACACTTTTACTCGTGTGCTACTTACCTAATGCAGAAACAGCCAGCAAAATGTTGATGATGTACACAACAATACTGGCCAAATATCGAATCAACAATACAATAATGAAAGAAACCACTGCAAAAGATCAATGTTAATGCCTGTCTACCACGTTCACAAAAACTTTTAAAAACGTCGCCAGTCTTACTTGTGAAGTCGCATAGTAAGGCAGGCAGGATCACAAGATCGTTGGTTCAACTACCAGCCGCTTTTACGTTGCATAACATGGGTCATAAAATTAAATCAGATCTTCTTAAACTCGTAATATTAAGACGAAGCGTGTAACGAGTGGTGGGTCCATCTCCGCGGCATGGTGCCTGGGCAACACAGAAACGTCGCAGCGACAGTGTCCGATTTGACCGACCCGGGAATCGAACCCAAGACATCCTGCACCGATAGCGAAGTCTTTTAACAACTACACCAACGGACCGGTACATTATCTCCACTCAGAATATTCTGCACAACCACAATAACTGAAAAACTTAGAATCAGCGGCAACGTCTGCGCGACTCAGCGCTTGTTAGAACGTGGGTTCTGTTACTTTTTCGGACAGGAACATCAAAAAACTAAACACAACCATCACTACAAACTTCTATAACAAGAAAATGGATGTTGCTCACAAAATCATGATGTGGTAAAGCTGATTTGGTATGCCTATTGCAATAAAGTTGTTGTGCAGTTCACACACCTTATTGCTCGACTAGATGAGCGTACGCTCTGTTCGCAGTCTCCCAGCTAAAGATGAATGTTACTTTATTATAGATTTCACTGTGGTGTCATAAACGAGTAATACTCTACCAGAAAATTCCACGGGTAAGTAAAATACAGGGTAATCCAACAGAAACTCCCTATTCTAAAATAATTATAACAATTAGAGCTCGACCGATATATCGGTCAGCCGATATTTATCGGCCGACAACGAGGTTAGCCGATATATCGTATCGGCCGTTTTCTATCGATAAATTATCGGCAATCAACAAAAACGTCTCATTTACGATTTTGCTAATAAATGCAAGGTTTTTCGGCACTTTTGCGTTGGCAGCTGCGCACACATTCCAGCACGAAAACGACGCTTTAGAAAGAGCGTGCACGCACACTCAAATGACAACGAATAGGACCTTCAAATTTTCAGAGGATATGCATATCAATGTGCTGAACAAAAATACGCCCAATAATTGTCTTCGACCTTTGACCTAGCGTAATACTTTTGACCTTTGTAATACTACCGACCTTTGACTTGGGATAATTGTCTTCGACCTTTGACCTCGGGTCAAAGGTTGAATAAACAAATCTCAACAGTTTTTTGTGCAGCCTAAGGCTTTTAAACCGCTGATGCTAGAGACTTCAAATTTTCAGGGATGATAGACCCTTAATGTGAACTTGTGTCTAACAAGTTTTGGGGGGTGGCGATCAAGAGGTTGAAGGTCAAACGTAAATTAAAAATTTGAAAAGAAATGTTTTTAATCGCCAATAACTTGTGAATGGAAACAGGTGGGACCTTCTAATTTATCAAGTATATGCATCTCGATAAGGGTAAAAAATATTCACAGTGAATATCAGCATATGACGTCATTTGGGGTCAAAGATCAAATAAGCAAATATGTTGTTTGAGTTATAACTATTGATTAAAAACAGATAGGAACTTGAAATTTAGAACCTGGTAAGCCAGGTTCTTGCATTGCACCAACTATAAACGCTCTATGTCATGTGACTCGGGGTCAAAGGTCAAAAAATTGATAAATGTTGCCAATATTGTGCAGCCTAAGGCTTTTGAACCGCTGAAGTCAGAGACTTGAAATTTTCAGGGATAGTAGATCTTAATGTAAACTTGTGTCTAACAACTTTTGGGGGTGGCGGTCAACAGGTTAAAGATCAAAAAACAAATTTTATCAAAACAGAAGCGAAGTCTTCAGATATCAGTTATCGACCTTTAAATTTTAAATATATCAGTATCGGCTAAAAAAAATTCATATCGGTCGAGCTCTAATAATAATGTATTGAAATTTACTGATAGCTTTCTATGTTTCGTGTGTACATATGTTACTAAATGTGCGGCAATTACATCTGTACTCTTGTTTTTTATGTATTAATTTATATTTGAAATATATTCAATCATATTTTGTAGATGAGTATAATAATAGTTATGAATAATAATTTAAAATAAATTCAACTGCATTTAAATAAATAAATGATTAGATATTGACTTTTAAATGAAAGTCCATGCAATGCACTTTTTTCTCATGTTTAATAGAGAAATTACACTTCAAAAATAAACCATTTCTATTTTAGAATAGGGAGTAACTTTCGAATTGAACTCACATAATGCGAGAAAGCAGAGTCCAATTATCGCGTATCTGCACAAGTAGATATCGCTAAGCACCATGCTAATCAAATCCAAGTTCTTCAAAAACTCAAAAAGAGTTGCAAGAAATTCTGGAACATTGGATGGAATACATCGGTAAAAAATCGGGACACTGAAAAACAACAACGTAAACGATAACTTTGTTAAAAAATCCACGGCACTTGAGACATTACGGTTTGCTGCCCATAAAAAGCTTCATGACATTGATCAGAGCATGTATACAAGTGTGGTCCAAAACTGAGAGCATTAAGGGCCGCATAAAGGTTTGAAAAAGCTTTGCGGGCCGCAAAGATAAAATCTAGATTTTAACCATAGGCGGAGAGATTGTTATTCTACCATTGACACTATATGCCTAACTACATGTCTTACGTTTCATGCTTGTTTAAGTCTTAAAAATTGGCATTAGCGCAACGTCGTATGAAGCTGTTAGATGTGCAATTGAATCACACTTGGCAAAGCTTTTCAACATACCTGTTTGCTTAAAATAGTTTCTCTCTAATTCTTTCAATATTGCTTCCCTTATAGAAGTTCCCTGGTACTGACTGTATCTTTTCTCATTTAGCGTTTTGTAATGTCGCTGAACATTAAACTCTTTGGGAACAGATATTAATTGAAGACACACCAAACATTGTGTTTTACCATTATTAATGACGAAGAAATACCTGTCCTTCCAGTTAAAATTGAACTCACTGTTTTCCTCGGACACTTTTTTGTTGGCACTCATTTCATGGTGAAAGTTAGTGCGACTCACTAAATTTCGTAACTTTTAAGCTGCACATCTCGCTGAAGATCGTTTTGAAAAGGTCCACATGACAAGTATGCGAGATGTTACATAACCTGCATTAGTACGTAGTAAATGTCTTAATGTGACGTTAGATGCATTTCTACTTCAAAATGATGCATTCAAGTGTACTATGAAACATTCTCGTTATCATTCTAAGCTTGCAAATTTCTCGCCTCTTAAAAAAATCACGTCTTTAATGCGAACGAGGAAATTTCTAAGCCTTGTTAGATACAAAACAGGCAACAAAGATTAAAGTGTTCGAGGGCCGCACAAAAGTTGCCTGCAGGCCGCATGCGGCCCGCGGGCCAAGGTTTGGACCACACTGATGTATACCATAGATATTTTATAGACCATATGGTGCGCTGTCAATAAATTGTTTTGTCTTTTTTTTTCATGCTTAAACCGAACTGTAAAATGCATAGTTTCTTGAGAAGTATCGGGTTACCGTATAAAGCTAATTAATCAAAAAACTCGATATTAAAGTTAATGGGGAATTAAAGTTTTCGAAATCTAAGTGTAGGAAGTCAATCAATCAAGCTTGTTTATTTCGTTGCTGCAAATAACAATTTTACATTTACAGAAAAACAAAAAATAACCAGAAAACAGCAACAGGAAGGCTGCGAAGAGACCGTAAGGTCTTCGAGTCTAGCAGCCTTCCTGAACTTAAATTCAATTAAATCAACAATTGCCATAATATCAGATAATTAATGGCAATTTAAATAAACCGGCTTATAAAGAAAATAAAAAACAAAGTAGCAACACACACTGTGAAGGCAGCAAATGGGATGGAAGGGATGGAGTAGGAATGGAATTAAACAAATTAACATACCATAGATATCCATGATATAATAATTATGGTACAAGATGACTATTCAGTTGTGTGTAGTAACGAAGTTTTGTATTCTTTTTTAAATTTTGTATACGAGGTTTTTCGAACTTTTAAGGGAATCGAATTCCAAATTCTAGGACCAACAAATTTAATGGATCGTTGCAATCGATTGGTTTTATATAAGGGGATTCTCAAGTGGTCTGATGCTAAGTATCTGGTAGATTGAGAATAGGATGTTTTGGCAAGAATGAAATATTGATTAAAAGTTGTGGGTAAACATTTACTGCTATAATTGAATATAAATTTAGCGATTTCAAATTTGTTCAATTTTGAGAGAGATAAAATATTCAGTTTTTGGTAGAGGGGAGCAGCACTGGCGTTCCAATCACTTGAAGTAACTAAGCGAAGAGCTTTGTTTTGTACACGAGTCAATTTTGCGAGATAGGGAGGGAAGGTGTTACCCCAAACGGCTACTCCATATATAAGTTGCGAATGCACAAGAGAATAATAAAGTTGCTACATAGCAGATTCAGGAAGATAATATTTTCGTTTACTCAAAATTCCAACTGTGCGAGCAACTTTGGTTTCAGTAATTTTGATGTGTTCATGAAAGTTTAAGCGATTATCCAAAGTTATACCCCAGTATTTCGCATTATTTACTGACTTAATTGTACCAGCAGGGCATTGTAAGTTCAGATATACTGGCGAGCATCTAAGTTTCGGAGAAATTATAAGAGCTAACTTGTACCACACGTGTCATCAGCAAATAAACGTGGTAAGCTTTCTAGACAATTAGGCAAGTCGTTGATGAAAAGAAAGAGTAAGGGTCCAAGGTTCGAACCTTGCGGGACTCCTATATTAATAAATTTCAAAAAAGAGTTTGAGTTGTTTATCGAAACAATTTGCCTTCGATTAGTTAGGTAAGATCTAAAGAAATCATTTACAATTCCTCTTATTCCATAATGATCTAGTTTCTTAAGCAGTATATTGTGGTTAACAGTATCGAATGCTTTAGCTAGATCAAGCAAGGGAAATCCAGTATACATATTAATGGCCATATTGTCATAACAAGATGTAATAATATCCAAAACTGCATGAATGGTAGAAAATTTTGGTCTAAACCCATACTGAGTTGGAACTAGAACAGAATGAGAATTTAGGAAGTCAACAGTTCTAGTATAAACTAGTTTTTCTAAAATTTTAGAAAACACAGAGAGTAGAGATATAGGCCTATAATTGGAAACTTTACCCTTATCACCTGCTTTAAAGACTGATATCACTTTTGCAATTTTGAGGATACTCGGAAACACACCAAGGTCGAAACATGCGTTAATTAATATAGATAATATAGGTGACAAAACTTCGGAAGCAGTAATAACAAACTTAGCATTAATGCCATCAAATCCACAACTCTTGTTTGAATTTAGTTGAAAAATCACATTATAAATTTCAGTGGGAGAAGTAGGACGTAAGAACATTGAAGAATCGACACGGTTTTGTAAGTAATTACAAAAGGAAGTAGAGCTAGAAGAAACAATTTTATCAGCCAACGACTGGCCTATGCTGCAAAAGTGATTGTTGAAACAGTCAGCTATTTCATTCTTATCGGTGACCTTTGTACCTTCAACGTTCACAAAGTCAAGCGAGTTCAATTCTTCGTTGTTTGGCAGTAAGGTTTTCATAATTCCCCAAAATTTGCGCATGTCATGTCTCGAGTTGACAATTTCTTGTTGCAAGAAAAGTTTTTTTGACAAACGTTTGACTTTAGTCAATTTATTCGCATAAATTTTGTACAACCATTTTCCAAATTCAGATCCACTTATATAACATTTCGCATAGAGTTTTTGTTTCTTCTTAATAGATATTAAATTCCTTTAGTTATCCAAGGTTTGTTCATTAATTTGCGTTTTTTGTGGGTTGCCTTATTAAGGGGCGCGTGCTTGTCAATATTTTCTTTTACGACATCAATAAATTTGGAGAAACACGTGTCTACATCATTAGCAGTATCAAGTTGTAGCGAGCGAAAAGAACACTCAAGTTGATTACTTAGAGTCACCTTAAACTGATCAGGATCGAAATGACTAGTATCTCTCTACATGTAGTTTTCTTTCGTATTGTTATTTTTAGGCATACCGGTACTGCTTTTGGGAGCGCTAGCCACAAGGCAAGCCACAGGGAAATGATCACCAATATCACTTAAGAATACGCAAGGATAAATCACGTTGTGAATATCATTAGTTATTACGTGATCAGTAGTAGTTTTCGACTCACCACTTACACGTGTGGGTATATCGATAAGCATATAAGCTCCATTGCTAGAAAGCAAATTAAGATAATTGTTAGAACTATCTGATATATTGTTAGGGTTAGCATTAATGTTAAAATCTCCAACAATATAAAACCTAGATCTACTCGTAGAGTTAAACAGTAATAATTTTTCATTGAATGAGGTTATAAAGCTGTTAACATCGCCCCCTGGATGGCGATACACCACACCCAGTAGAGAAGTATTCTTTGTTATATTATCTATAATGTGCATCCAAATGTCTTCGCAGTTGGAATTCAGATCATTTTTTCCGATAATGTTAACTGCATAATTGTCTGCGACGAAAACTCCGACACCACCAGAATTAGATGACGAATTTGCATGCATGATAGGGTGGTAACCGTTAAGGGTAATATTAGTGGTTGGTAGGTTTTTAATTTTAGAGTCAGAGAGACAAATAACATCAGGCAGGTACTGAAACAATTGCAAGAGATCATGGTTCAGTTAATCTAAATTTTTGTTCACTGATTTTATATAGACATGTAACAAAAATAGGTTCTTGTTTTCATCAATGATTGGAAGTTGAGTGTTAGGATCATACAATTGGCAAGTTTTAAATTTACTAGTAAAAGAATTATGCAGACAGTAGTTTAGAGGATTCTGATTGTCAGACATATGGTCATCTATTTTGTTATCTATAGTCAAAAACTCCCTATCATCCATTATTTCCCTGCTCGAGATTCCATCACACATGCTAGAATTGTCACTTCTAAAAAGTATGGTACCAATAGTTTAGTTTGAAACTGAGTCAGGACAAGCAATTCAATTAAGCAAACAAATAACAATGAGACAGGCCAGTTCCAAAATTAAGAGCAGATAAGTCTTGCACTATACCTCAGTGAAAATAGTGAAACGATACGATTAGGAAAGTAATGAAAATACAATAAAATAAAATCTATGTAAGTCAGAAATTAAAGTTATTGTCTAATGCTTTATGCCATCAATGTAAAGTTGATACTCATCGCCCATAAGTTTCCAAGTTGCCTTTTTTCCTTCTTGCCTCGCTTTCTTGTACAAAGGAGCCGTTTCTTTTGTAATTGAAGTTCCCGAGGCAGATATTCGGTAATATAAGTGTAATGTCGGGATTTTGGCTTCAGATTCCGATTATCATTATACAATTTCAGATTTTTTAGAGATTTAAAAATTAAATGTTTATCGAAAGAGTTGGTTAATTTGATGATAACCGGCCGATTCATTTTCTTACCAGCTCTGTAGACTGGGTGTTGAGACAGGCGGTGAACATCTGCAAATTTTATTGTTTTGGGGTTGTCAATTCCTAAAGCTTCATTCAAAAAGTTGTACACCATTTTTTCAGTTGTTTCTTTGGTTTTGCATGCACTACTCGTATTTTCCTCAAGGCCATGAATCAATATATTAAGTCTTTTGCTATACATTTCATTTCTTAGCGATTCTTTCCTGTTTTCATTTCGGCTTTCTAGAAATTGTTTTTGGCAGTTCTTCAATCGCTTCTCTAAATCTTCAATAAGGTTATGAACGTTAATCGTCAGGTCATTCAGCTCTCTTGCAGTAGCGGTTTTTTCTTCCTTCAACTTTGTTAGATCATAACCAAAATTTTCAATTTTTTTTTCTACTTCGCTCAATCGTTCGTTGAATTTATTGATACTGGTATCCATTGTATCAACCCTGGCCAGCAAAGTATCTAGTTCAGTGTGGTCCAAACCTTGGCCCGCGGGCCGCATGCGAACCGCGGGCAACTTTTGTGCTGCCCTCGAACACTTTAATCTTTGTTGCCTGTTTTGTATCTAACAAGGCTTAGAAATTTCCTCGTTCGCATTAAAGACGTGATTTTTTTAAGAGGCGAGAAATTTGCAAGCTTAGAATGATAACGAGAATGTTTCATAGTACACTTGAATGCATCATTTTGAAGTAGAAATGCATCTAACGTCACATTAAGACATTTACTACGTACTAATGCAGGTTATGTAACATCTCGCATACTTGTCATGTGGACCTTTTCAAAACGATCTTCAGCGAGATGTGCAGCTTAAAAGTTACGAAATTTAGTGAGTCGCACTAACTTTCACCATGAAATGAGTGCCAACAAAAAAGTGTCCGAGGAAAACAGTGAGTTCAATTTTAACTGGAAGGACAGGTATTTCTTCGTCATTAATAATGGTAAAACACAATGTTTGGTGTGTCTTCAATTAATATCTGTTCCCAAAGAGTTTAATGTTCAGCGACATTACAAAACGCTAAATGAGAAAAGATACAGTCAGTACCAGGGAACTTCTATAAGGGAAGCAATATTGAAAGAATTAGAGAGAAACTATTTTAAGCAAACAGGTATGTTGAAAAGCTTTGCCAAGTGTGATTCAATTGCACATCTAACAGCTTCATACGACGTTGCGCTAATGCCAATTTTTAAGACTTAAACAAGCATGAAACGTAAGACATGTAGTTAGGCATATAGTGTCAATGGTAGAATAACAATCTCTCCGCCTATGGTTAAAATCTAGATTTTATCTTTGCGGCCCGCAAAGCTTTTTCAAACCTTTATGCGGCCCTTAATGCTCTCAGTTTTGGACCACACTGATCTAGTTTCTGCAAGACTTGCTCAATTTTCGAAGCAGACATTTCTGGAACTAGCACGTCTCACTCACAAAACTAAACACGTCCGCACGCCAGCTTGACAGCAGTCGTCAATGTTTGGCCAGCGTCAAAACTCAGATTATAGGTGTTCTAAAGGAGTACTGAGTACGCAAGTGTACGCGGCCTTGGTGTGAAACGGGTTTAAGTAAGAAGAGAAATAGCAGTAGTGTATTGTATTTGCACACCGTCCACACGACAAAGAATACGATAAAATTATGAAAACATAGCTGCAGCACAAGAAAAAGAGACAAGACGTCATGTCATGGAGGTAGAAGATGGGGAGTTAAAAACAAACAAGAATATGCGTGCTTGCAACATCCAGGTTCGGAGCAGAAGTTTGTATAAAAAAAGCGATAAAATGACAGTCAGACAAAAAAGACAGCAGAATTATTACAGCTATCAGCACCGCTATGCTATGGTGCCATAGTGGAAAAGATAATAGCGAGTGGTGTACAATGGTTGTTCCATTTCAATGCAGCTTACTAGAAAAGTCCCAAAAGTAAAAAAAGAACGTACATTAGGAAGTCAAGAGTTGCATCAACTCCGACTTCCAAGTAATGTTCCCACCTCAAAAAACTTACTATACAGTTAAAATTTATCATTCCTAAAACAATATCAATCAAATATAGCTATGATACCTTGCATTGACAGTGATGACTGGACATGGACCAGTTTTGCTGTTGGCAAGGTTGCCAGTGAGATATTGTGAAGGCTCAATGTCGTAATTGCATAATTGAGTGTTCGTTTCCAAATAAAAGTCATGAATTTCCTGAAAAGTAAAAAAAAATGTCACGATAATCCTTCCAATGCAGTGAAGTCTGGTCCATGAATCTATTTCTCAAAAATCCCGTGCGCCACATGCATGAAAAAAAAACAACGTAATTTATTAACAGTGTGCCTTATAATCTGTAAAATACAATAATTGGTAGATTTCAAAGAAAGCAAAGTAATCAGCAGCAACAGATGGGTGTCTTCGCTGTTTGGTTTCGGAACCAACCTCTTTTCAGCACTTTGACATGCGGAGCAGATGTCCGCACATTTGAATTTAATTGAATTGGGTTGCCATATATGTAGCAGATTGGGATCGAAAAGTTTTTATTGAATGGATGTGAGGTTTTTCCTCATTTGGAGACTTTCTCTTTGTTGGTTGGTTCCGCAACCAAGAATTTGTCTTTTTACCATTCCAGGACTTGACAAATTTTCCAGATTAGATATGTGTCATATGAGTTGAGTTTACTTCAAGGCAGTTTTAGTACAACAAAGTTTTTCATGCCTAAAGCCATTCATCAAGAGCAAGATAATTGAATGAGCACTTTCTCCGGATGATTTAACTTTAGGCATATAACAGTCTTTCGAGCTGTTTAATAAACACTCTCAATGACCAACTGATCGATAGTAATCTGCTCTGATCTTCGAAACATAAAGCACTCTTAATTGGTTACACAAGCAACCATTTACCCTTGTTTAATGTATATATTATAAAAGATAGGATCTGAGCGACCCCGTTTCGGAATTACATCCCTCATCAGTGATAACAATCAGGGAAGACAATATTGAAAACCATACAACAAAATTACTCATTCTGGCGTTTGGGCATTCAATAAAGTGAAAAGGAAAGCAGATGCAGAAGGCAAAAAGTAAAGAACAGACGAATGGAGTAAGCTGGATCAGTTTAAAGAGAAATGAAGACAGCACTACCAATGATGTTGCTGCGAATAGAAGTAACAATCCATGGCCAGTTTCGCTCACATTGTAAGCTCGTCATGAAAATAGAGCTGATAGAAAGTTATGCAAAAGACACAGAAAACATAGTGTAGAAACACGAATCAAAATCAACGCTCCTAAGTGAAGCAAGAAATGAGGAAAATCTATGTCCCATAATGTTATGATAAAGAGTATCTATATAGCCAGAAAGAAAATTTTCATTATTACCGAAGCTTTTCATCTGACGGTTGTTAAAGGAATTGTCAGAGTAATGAATAAAACGCTTTCGCAGTGAAAACATATTGATGGGAAGAAAGTTTCTGATCGGACAAGGCGAGCTACAAAGCTAGAGGGGCATTTTTAAGCTGCAGGGAAATTATTTTTGCCAGCGTAGGAGTGGTTGAGAGGTTTCAACGAAAGTCGCTTCCAAAGCAGGTAGACGGAAAGCAGTGCAACCTCGTGAAAGAATAAAAAACCTGTCGTTGCGATAGTGTACAACTCAAATCATAAATGATAAAGAGTATTGCAATAAGTCCATTCGATTAACTACTACACAGTTTACTCGGCACGATGGGGAATTTTTCGAAAAACTCTACAAAATTTCCTCAAAAACTGGGCTTTTAAAACGAACACCAAATCAGAAGAACACAGCATAAACCTTAAGTCTAAACTGCTGTTTTTGACGCTTTTTTCAAACACGTGCTATTTATTTGCGCAAAAAATTCACAGATGCTACAATGCTTTACCCGTTCAATGAGGACAAAGTTGTGCCGTTCCCTTGATCCAAGAGAGAAATGAACTATATACTATCAAAATCAGATCTTCATTATACTCGTCGTATTACGCCAAAGTGTGAAACATGTGTCAGGGCCCATTTCCACAGCAGAGCACCAGGCAACACAGAAACGTTGCAACGGTGGCAAACCGTTGGCGACATTGTCCGAAATTAAACCCAAGAGCTACCGGGCTCATAGCAACTCTTTCGCTACCATACCAATTGGCCAGTCTTTTTTTAAATTCATACTCACCTTCATACTGTGAAGATATTTGTCAGGACATTTGCTCACACATATCTCTAGAGATGAATAAGGATCGCGTGGATCCATGAAAAAAACAAACCTATGCAAAATACATCATTAAACTCACAAATTAGGTCTTTCTCCGATGTTAAAGGAAAAGCAAACTAAATGTGCAAGTAGATAAAACTAAATGACACCAAAAAATCAAAATCAAATCTTCATTATAATAACGATACTATGCTGATTGCTGAAGGATTATGTGGCGCTGAGCAATGTAGAAGGTGTGAGAGCAATCGCGGAGGGAATGAGGTGTATCCGGTCATCTTTGGGAACGAGAAAACCGGATTGAAACTGGATGATGATGAGTTCACAACTGGCGAGCCCAATCTCTGCGGCTTAGCGTCTGGGCAACACAGCTCCAAAGAAACGTCGCAGCAGTGGTGAGCCGTTGTTGGTTATGTCCAATTGTCCATTTGTCTGGCCAAGGAATTAAACCCCAGATCTCCCACACCAACAGCAATGTCCTTCACAACTGCTCTAACTGGCCGGATTACGTCAACAATTTTTTGTTATCTGACTGAAGCATTGGCATTAAAATTCAGATGCTAAAAAAATTACACAGCCAATAAATTAAGCGCTGTAATAAATTAATTACAGCGCTTCTTTATCCCAACCTGGATTTACCAGTATTCCACAAGCTGACTACATACTTTGCTGCAACATTTCGAAATGTCTTGTGTCAAATAATAGAAAGTGCATGGCGATAACAAAATAAACTTGGATCTAGTTAGCATCATTTTACATAAGACAGTATCCAGTACCCACTACCCATAATGTCCAAAAGTCACTATCTGTGCAAAGTGAAAAAATGTCAAAAAATAGAAAGTGCATGGCGATAACAAAATAAACTTGGATTTAGTTAGCATCATTTTACATAAGACAGTATATATACAGTAGCCACTACCCATGATGTCCAAAACTTACTATCTGTAAAAAAAAAGTCGAAAGGTTGATAGAGTTTAAACAGCTCTAAGAGTGTTTGATTATTATTCACTATTCGTCTGTCACAAATTCATTGCGATGATATTGTCGAAGTTTGAAATGATATAATTTACTTCAGTCATCATCACAACTTCACTGCTATGACTGTACAGATTTTGGTAACACAACTCAACAGATGTAACATTTCTGGCTAGAAAAATACGTTTGTTTCGTTAAGCAACCATATACTTGCATACCAGCAAAAAAGAGCATAATTCTAATGTATCTGGTCACTCTAGCGTACATTATTGTAGTGTCTGAGTACACAATATTAAAAAAGCAAGGCTGGTACGAGTATGACGAAAGCAGACAAAACCAGATTATAAAACTTAAGCCAAAAAAAATCTGCTCACTTTTTTCCTCGTGTATCTTCACCAGAATTTGGATGATCAGAAAGTTTCTTGTTCAATCTATCACAAGTATTCCCATAACTGTCAAAACCATTGATCAATCTTGATGCAGCACCACTAGCAATGGAAAACCCAGCAATTACAACCTATAAAGAAATAACATGAACAAGACTTGGGCAAACAAATCCATACTGGCTCAAACGGCCAACACTCAAGTGATGGTTTATTAATGCTCGGTTTATCAGCCTTTGGTTAATTGTTAATTGCTACTGCAGTGGTCAGTACTGTTCAATAATTGAGTTTAATCATAAATAAGCTGTTTGGCTTCTGTTTCAATCAATACTGCTAGTCTGCTAATGTGATGCAAAGCGGTCATTGCAAAAACGATGATCTGAACCACCCTGTCAAAAAGACGATTTGAACCAGGATTACGTGCTGTTGAGCAATGTACCAACACTGAAGAGCAATACCAGAGAAATTGTATATTTGGCTACCAAAAATTTTTAGTCACAAAACAATAAAACTCGAAAAACCCACCATTCCAATGAAAAACAGAATAAATACAGCTAGAGGAATAACATCAGTGCAAGAGCGTGCCACCAAAGGCTTCCATTGAGATAACTTAGGCTCTTCATTTGCACCCCTCCTGGTGACGCTATAGCAACAACCCATTGCAATAGAATCAGTTACACAACACAACTGAATTGATTATTCTACCACCTACTACTAGTGTAATCTTCGATTTCCGGATTTTTATTCTACAAAACTAAATTAAGCTATGATAGAATGGTGATATAAAATTCTATACAAGTGTTACTAAAGAACAGGAATTGGCAATTTGTCTCAAGCGTTGTAGATTTTTCCCAAAAAATCTGGTATCTAGGAATAGTAATATTACAGAGATGGGATAGTTTGTTCTGGGAATGGTTTCATTTCTGCTGTGCCGGATTTAGAATCCTATCTTATTGACCATAAGGTTTCCTCATTTCAATAAACTGCTTTGATTATTTTTTGTCTTTCATATATACATAAGGCACACTAGACTATAAGATGCAATGGTTTTTCAGAAGTATCAGCTTATTGTATAAAGTTCATGAAAACCCTTTCCAATAATCTAATAACAAAAACCTCAATATTTTGATGGAAAAAAAAAATATTGATATTTGCTCCATTATATTCCGCCATTGGTTTTCAACCGGGTTCCACAAGCTTTCAATTTAGATCTGCCTTCAAGTGTATGAAAATTATGCACAGGGGTTCCTAGAATCTTTGGATCTACTACTTGCCTACTTGAGGGTCCCGCTCCTCTAGTAAGGTTGAAAACCACTGTATCACATGCACCAGTTTAGGTGCACGATCAGTTTTTGAGAAAAAAGGATTAAAAGTGCACCTTATGGTCCATAAAACATGGTAAGCTAAAATTGAAATGCCGTCATGCAGTGAAGAATTTTGGGTGCTTGTACTGCTGCAGTCTGTACCCAGGTAATGCAATAGGTCAGAAAAAAAGACAAAAAAAGATCGGGTACTGTCGAATATCAGTCATTGGCATTGTTACTTCATCATGCCACTTTGCCATAATTGCAAGTTGCAACTGTCGATTCCATACTGAAGCCTGACCCTACACTTTTCTTGTGAGATCTTTTAATTATTGACAAACATTAGATGCTGATGCTAAAGAAAATTTTACTGATGCACATGCATGTTCAAACCTGATTAACATTGGCATTATTATTGCATCATATGAAGCCGCAAACAAGTTTAAAACAACAGCCAAAAAACAGCTTTGAATGACGTTCTGGCAAAGCAGAGTGTAGAATGGATCAGCTTAATTTGTCACATGATCTTTTGTGATCTTGCTATGTCAAATATTCTATATCAGGGATAGGGAACCGACAAAGCACAGCGAGCCACATTGATTGCATAATATTTTCAGCGGGCCACATTTACTTTTAATTGCTAAATTTCGCTTTAAAAAGGCACGTAATATTTCGTCGCAGATTTAACAACATTCATGCTGAGCTGTTTTTTACCGTAAAATCAGAGACTTTTGCACGTTTTGTATGTATGCTACAAATACAGCATGTAGTTGAATGTGATGCAGTTTTTAAGAAATCTTAATGTTTTATATTCCACCATTTTGTTGTACACTTAACAACTAAAGTTCTGACGCGGGCCACACTCAAAATTTACATTCAAAGCGAGTGGTAGGTGGCCCGCAGGCCACACGTTCCAAACCCCCATTCTATATAAATAAGGTGTAAGCAAGTAGTTAGTTTAAAACCAGTCTACTGGCATAATACGATTGCACCATACTGACAGACATGTATAACACGAATATTGTAGAATGATGATTTGAAATTCTACACAAACAGTATCATACCTAAAATTTGTGCAACAATGCCTCACCTATTTATTCCTGCAAAAAATATTTTCGTCCTTCAACCAGCCTAATGTAATTTTTCCGTGAAATGTTAACCTACTTCATGATTTCACTAGCTAAATCATATAATATACGGATATAGGCATTTTCAGTGAGTTTGCAAAAAAATCCAGAAATAGAATTTCAAAATGCACAGACAGAATCAGTCAAAAGCCTCAAAGTAATCAATTAAAGCAATAGAAAGTTGTTGACTGACAAAGGCCTACGTTGACTTGGCAACAAAAAGCCCAAAAACTGTATTATACTGCAAGGTAGTTCATACCATACAATGATAATCGTAGTTTAATTTGATTTCATAGTAATGGTAGTTTACTTATACTCAAACGTAATATTTCACTTTTTTTCGTTTTGCGTTTCCTAATCTCCCTGATCTTAACCTAGAAGCCAAGCTATTGATCATTGACATAGACTCAAACTGTACTAATGTTAATGATGCTGTTGAAGGTTTTATATCAACTTTTGAAGAAATATACACTAGACCATCATGCTCCACCGCATCCCATGACAAGAAGTGAAAACTAAGGGAATTCTAAAGTCCATTAAAACCAAAAATTGACTTTTTCGGATTTCTTTTTAAAGTAACAATCTCACTAAAAAACACTCTTACAAGAACAAATGAACAAACTTACACACATTAAATTTCATGCTAAGCGTAATTACTACACAAAATTAATTCACACAAATTCTATGGTCAATAATCAAAAAATAATAGATTTGAAACATGCAGACAAAAAGTCAATTTTCCTTCTATGTTTGTTGACAATGCAGTGGCGCACCCAGGAGGGGTTTGGGGGTTTGAAACCCCTCCTTTTGAAATCAAAATCTTGTTTTTAAAGTGAAGAGTCCAAACTATGCGAGTGCAGTACGTGCTGTTAATTCAAAAGAGCTTTGACAGAATTTGCCACGCATCATACCGAAGCCAAATCGGCTGGTTGGAGTAGTGGTAAGAGACATTGTTATCAGTGCGGGCATGGACAGATCCAGGGTGGATGCACATTTTTAAACATGTTTTTAGATGAATACAGTTTTTCCATAATTTTGAACTTTTTTAATAAGAATAAGTCTTACGCCCTAAGCACGCATAATCGAAAATGCATGAACAAAATGCATCATATTAGGTGAGACTCGGATCTAGGGGCAAAAAAGTTAAACAAAATTTGCCAAAAAATTGTTTAAAAAGTGCTAAAATGGCCACTACAGTATGTAAATTTTCAAAAATTTTCCGGGGGAGCATGCCCTCTGACCCTACTAGAGCTTTTTTCATTCTCAATATACTTTAAAATGACTGTGCCCGAAAAAAAACAAGCGTGAAATATATGACAAATTTGGATGCCCGCTCCTTGAAAAAATTTCGGGTGCTACAACCATGCTTCTCATGTTACTTTTCTTGATCTTCTATTCTCCCCTTGCATGTTACAACGTTTATCGTTTTGCTGCTTCTTCCGTTTTCTCGTGCAGTCCAATTATACTGTATTTTATTTTTGTACATTATTCTTGTGTTGACGGTACGAAAATAAAAGACACCCACTAAAAAAATTTCTTGAATACGCTGCAAACATGAAAACATTTTCAAAAGGCTTTTGACGTCTTTTTTGGGTCTAACGTCTTTGTATTTAATTAACACTTTATTTAATTCAAAATTTCATCCCCTCTCCACCAAAATTTTCTGGATGCGCTCCTGAGTGCGGGATCGAGTTTTTTTAGAACCCCCCCCCCCTTTGAAATTTTCTGGGTGCGCCCCTGTGACAATGAGATGATCAACACCAATTCTTAATTTCTCTTGGCAAATTATGTAATTACTATGCAAGAATTGGAGCTTCTACATCAAAAAAATATTTCATAATAATATCAGTGTTGCACATGAAAGTCTTTTTATTATATTATCAATATGAGCAATCCAGCTTAACTGTTTGCCAAATGTAACACCCAAATATTTCACTTTTGTCACAGATTGAATATCATGATTGCCTACTGTTATTTTAAAGCTGCCAACTTATTTAGACTTGCGTTTTGTAGTACATACAAAGAAATTAGTTCTGGTACAGTATAAAGAAAGTCTGTTGTATTTCATCCACTCATCTATGACCTGCAGTTCCTGATTAACATCTCGTTGAAGTTAATTAATGTTGTTGTTTTTCATTACTAATACAGTGTTATCTGCGAATAATGTAACGTGAAAATTGGTGTGAATTGGCAAATCATTAATGTACAAAGAAAATAGTAAGGGCCCCGAAGTAGAACCTTGAGGCACCTTACAAACAACTTCACTAGTATCTGATGGAGTATTATTGCATTCAGTGAACTGTTTGCGACTAGTCAAGTAACTAACAGACTAACTAAAAGATCATACATTTTTCCTCTTATGCCATAGGCCTACTTACATACCGGTAGTTTCCTGAACAATAAGTCATGATTAACAGTGTCAAAGGCTTTTGACAAGTCTGAAAATACACAGTATGAAGAATAGCCCTTATCTTTATTCTTCAGAATCATCTTGTGCAAGACAGTAATAGCCATTTCAGTAGAATATCCTTGACGAAACCCAAACTGCTGTTTGGTTTTAACATCATTTTTTGAGAAGAATTTGTTAGTGTAATACATATACTACAACTTTTCACAGACCTTGGACAATGGTGTTATGAGAGAAATGGGCCTGTAATTATTTACTACCGGTACGTCCTTTTGTCTAGCTTTATGGATTGGAATAATTTTTGCATATTTTACAGCATCGGGGTATTCTCCATATTCAAAACATTTGTTGAAGATATTACTCAGTTACAATACAAGACAAGAAAAGTCGCAGCAAATTTTATTAGCCCAATCCTCTATTGGTTCAGATATTGGTAAAAAATCACATCATCCTATGTATTTAAATTCATGGAAAGCTATTCCATTGGAAAAACGCCATTGCTCTATTTACGATTCTGAAAAGTACGGGCACTTTAAAACTCACTACTGGTATCTACACTGTTAAATTAGCACAATTCTCACCAAGACTTGCTATGATTTATGCAATTCACATTGGGTGCACTACCATACATGCTGAGCTGTTTAGTTAAGTACCAGTATGAACTGAGCAGCTGAGCGAGTTACAAACTCATAATTTAAATGTCTTACCAGTATGTTGTATGAGTTGTCTGTTCACCACAGCAAACATTTCAGGTCTCATCTAGAATAAGCCGTCGCTGGAATAAACTGTCGAAGCGATCAGTCATTATATTACACGCTTGCTTTGCTCGCTTGGCAACCAGCCATTCGCTTCAACGGCTTATTCTAGATTTGACCCAATATTTCTTTAACTTGTCAATGCTCATTTAATTGATATGATGTAAAAGCGCTAGCACTTAAATCATCTTATCATTTATTATTATCACTATTTAGGCTAGATTACATTTGAAATTTTTGCTTGTACGCATGAGTATTACAATACAGTGTAATTGCTCTATAATAATCATAGCCCATTACATCTGTATAGCCTATACGTTTTCTTTTATTTTCTGGTTCAACTGTTTATGTTATTATCAGGTTTAACTCTGTTCATGCGTAACCTACGTCCCTTTACATGCTACCGGTGCCATGCCATCTAAGGTGCAGTAGACCGGTCTACGACATTTGGGCGCAGACATTTGAGCGCGAGACATTTGGGCGCAGACATTTGGGCGCGAGGACATTTGGGCGCAAAACATTTGGGTGCAAAATGCATTCTAGCGCACTTCCAACAATCATTTTCTACTTCTTCCAAAAAAAAATTTTTGGTGTTAGTGTTTTAATTTTTTGTAATTTCTTAATTACTACAAGTAATAAGCGAACGAACTGATTGATGTATATTACGAAAACGTAGGAAAAAAATAATGCGAAGTCAAGGTCAAGTTACCAATAAGCAAAGACTGTTTCTATGTTTAATTAAATGTAGGCTATAATTCAGAGGACATTGCGATAATTATTTTGTAAAATAATAAACAAAAGAACATTTTGGATTTTATAAATGACATTTTTTGTTTGCGACGATGTTTTTATTTACTTAATGTATGGTACTTAATTACTGCAGGAAACAAGCGAATCGACCGATAGATGTAGTTTTACGAATACTTTAGATGCGAGAAAAAATGCGAGGTCAAGGTCAAGTTAGCAATGCAAGCAAAGACTACTTCTATGTTTAATTAATTGTATGATTTGGAGGACTTTGCAATAATTATTTTATGTAATGAAGAACGAGAAGGTTTTGGATTTTATGCAAAGTATTTCTTGTTTGCGACGATGTTTTTGTTTACTTAAACAAAAACACAGAGCACATTGATGACGGGTTTAATTAATCGATAAAAAATCATAAATGCTAGCGAAAAGCAACAGAATGATCAAATAATAATAAAATTACGTCGGCGTAAATAATAAAAAATATCTTTAAAGGTTTATTGGATAGTTGTGGCTGATGCCTCGTAGAAATTATACAAAATAATTATCGCAAAGTCCTCCGAATCATACAATTAATTACACATAGAAGTAGTCTTTACTTGCATTGCTAACTTGACCTTGACTTCGCATTTTTTCTCGCACTTAAGTATTCGTAAAACTACATCTATCGGTCGATTCGCTTGTTTCTTGCAGCAATTAAGTACCATTTGTTAAGTAAATAAAAACATCGCCGCAAACAAAAAATGTCATTTATAAAATCCAAAACGTTCTTTTATTTATTATTATACAAAATAATTATCGTAAGGTCCTCCGAATTATAGCCTACATTTAATTAAACATAGAAGTAGTCTTTGCTCGCATCGCTAACTTGACCTTGACCTCACATTATTTCTCGCACTTAAAGTATTCGTAAAACTGCATCTATCGGTTGATTCGCTTGTTTCCTGCAGCAATTAAGTACCATAGGTTAAGTAAATAAAAACATCGTCGCAAACAAAAAATGTCATTTATAAAATCCAAAACGTTCTTTTATTTATTATTATACAAAAAACAATTATCGCAATGTCCTCCTGATTATAGCCTAGATTTAACTAAACACAGAAACAGTCTCTGCTTATCGGTAACTTGACCTTGACTTCGCATTATTTTTTTCCTACGTTTCCATAATATACATCAATCAGTTCGTTCGCTTATTACAGGGTGACCCAAAAAAAACGGAACCCAATTCTAATTATTCTAAATACACGGGTTCCGTTTTTTTTGGGTCACCCTGTACTTGTAGTAATTAAGAAATTACAAAAAATTAAAACACTAACACCGTTGAAAATATAAAATTTTTGTAAAAATTTTTTTTTGGAAGAAGTAGAAAATGATTGTTGGAAGTGCGCTAGAACGCATTTGCGCCCGAATGTCTTACGCCCAAATGTTTTGTGCCCAAATGTCTGCACCCCAATGTCGGGTTTCGCAGTAGACTGGGTGACCACTACACTGCTATAGACTTTCACTGCCACCTACCTGTAGGAATTTTTTTTTTGCGTTCTAGACTACAGTGAATTTGTTATGTGCATAACAATTACAATTACTGTGAAACCTCTATTTGAGCGCCACCTCTATTTGAACACCACCTCTAATAGAACGCCACTTTTAAGGAAGGGTAGAAAAATAGAGCGCCTCCCTCTAATTGAACGCCACTTTGATGAAATATCAACTACCGGTATAATAAAATCTTTATACATTAATTTCGTTCAGAAAACAGAAGTTACCGATAAGCTGGTCAAAATGACTGCACTCAAAAAGAACATCAAAAACATACAGTAATAATAATGAACCATTGCTCTATATATCGTATACTGCAATTTAAGCTAGACGTGTAAGAGATTCAGACGCCATTGTCTTTCCATAATGAGCGGCAGAATTGTATTAGCAGGTCTATACTGATAATTGTACAATTGATTAAGTTTTCACAATCTAGCAGATGATGCAATCATTTAAAAGATACCAACCAATATACCGGTAGTAACAATGCAGTATCACGTTACGACAAGCACAGAAGCAGCAGTAATGCGGTTAGCAAACAATTTGAATTGAACAAAGGAAAGCTTAAAACAATAGCAGTCTCCCTAGTGCCTTCTACACCAGCTGTGACCAAACAGAAGAAAGAGTTTTTCTTTTACCGACATATTTAAACGAACTATCGCCCGCGTGATGCATAACAATAGACTTTAAAAGTCTTTTTTTCAGCATCACGACTTTATGCATGACAGCTAGTTTTTAAGATTCAGGATTTTTTGTGGGAGTAAAAATTCTCACCAGCTAGGCCTAGTCGAAAAATAGAGCGCCAACCTCCAATAGAACACCACCATAAGGGAAGAGTTGAAAAATAGAGCGCCATGGAGGTGAAATAGAGGTTTTACGGTATGTTACTAATATTCTTGCCACACTGCTTCTAGATCCTAACATTACTTTTGGGCCCAGATAAAAAGCCGTACGCAAACACTTGAGATGAGTGGACTAAGATTTTTTCCATTCTGAGTCTAGTCAAATATTTTAAAATGAAAATCCAAGCCAATCTGACTCCGAAAAAAAGGCTAAACTGAGAGTCTATAGTCCAATCTCAGTCCAAACATAAAAACACTTGACAAAAATTTCTAATTGCTTGTTTATGATCACATTTTCACAGAGCAACCCTTCAATCTAAATTTAACTTACTGAAGCTTAAGTGTTTTTCAAAAGGTGATATAATGCAGCCTAATCTAGCCTATCGAGTCAGTCAGGGTCCGATCCAATTCAACACTTAGCTACAGTTCGGATAATCCGGCTCCAACAAAAAACGACACAAATCCGACTCCGATCCGGTTCCGAATCCGATCCATGCTCATCTCTAGGAATAACTGAGGTTATTTTCAAATTATACTGAACGGAAAATTCAACAATAATAATTGAGGTTATTTTCAAACACTATGTTATTATTATTTAGGCAGTGTTAGAACAGTACTGTACTGTGTATACAAGCAATTAGAATACTTAAGACTTATGAAATGTATCAGCTTCAAGTTTTTAAATTCATCATCAACACAGCAAAATTTTTGGGTCTCATGGAGAGTAGGTAAGCCGTCGCAATGTCGGGTACTTTGCGGTGTTTAGTACATCAATATGAGGTCCTTTGTCGTCCTTTGCGGTGTTTCAGGCCTTTGCGGTGTTTAGTAGGACCCATCAAAACTTTACTCATGTCGATCTAATTTTCCAACAACCGGAGTGGCAAGTCTGGTGAACATTTATAGCACATTTTTTGACTCTGATGCTCTTGAAAATGAGCTTATTCCTTGGATTCCAAGCAAAACGAAGGATTATTTTTTGGTTCCGACATCCGGGGTCACTGATGTTTTGAAAAATCTAATCAATAATGATTTGTGAGGTGTTTTACCTCAAACCTTTAAACTCTTTCGGTTGATAGCTACAGTACAATACCAGCTAGAACAGCTTCTGTCGAGCGGAGTTATTCATGTCTGAAGAGAATTAAGTGTGCTGTTCGATCAGCTACCGGTATGTGCCAGTAAACTGGTAAAGGCTCTTTAATTTTGCGTACCGGTACATTTCCATCGAAAACCGCTGCTAGCCGAACTGATGAAAACGTCTAGTTGATAAGATGTTGTGATTTCAAGATTTACCAGAAAAGAGAACAGGAAAATTGAGCTCTACTATAAGTAGTCCTAATAATCACTCGAAAAACAATTTCTAACAACCAAGCATTATTTTATTAATTGATTGCTCTTTTCGTGCTCATCCTCTAATTGCCACTTAAATGCGGCAAAGGTGCTGTGTGTGTGCAAAACAAAATCCAGATTCGCTCAGGAGTTGCCGTTGTTTCCAAACTTTCTCTTGCTTCATCAATTGCCTACTGTTCAAAATCGCCAAGCAACGATTATCAATTTAACCCATTTGTGTCTGGCGTCCCACATATAGTACCTGCTTAATTTAGGATTACTCTTCGCATAATATATTTTTTAATACGTTTATGAGTGAAGTAGGATTGCTGAAGCTAGAGTGAAGATATAGAGTGAAGATATAGCTGAAGTAGGACTACGTTTATGAGTAAACTTGACACATATGACATCAGTTTTTTTCAAAATTGCTTTATCAGGTGAGACGTGACGTCATTTTGAAATTCGCCTATTTCGAGTTTTTGAAAATATTGAGAGTGCATACAGAGTTGAACCAATAATTGCGCATTGCCACAGAAGCACCGAAAAATTTGTCAAGTGTATTTAATCAGAATAAGTTAGAAATAACTTGCATAAGCAAAAACAGTGCTCGATGATCAGGTGATCAGAGCCTATTAATAATAAACAAACTAGTTTTGGTTCAATTAAAAATAAAAAATAAATTGAGCCTATTAAAAATAAAAAATAAATTGATGAACCAAAACTAGTTTGTTTATTATCAAGTGTATTTATATATCAGTAATTTTCCTGTTCCATGGTAAATGTTAAAATTTTTCTGAATTTCAAGTTTTCAAGAAATGTTATTTGAAATACTGGCGTCCTACATATAGGTCGCTAGGCACACGTGATAGCAAAATATTTGTCGCTGCAATACCGCTGCAGCGTATGTTCAAGTAAAGTTTGCAAGTCGTAATTATCATGCGCTATACAGTGATGCATATCGCTTTTCGGCGAATTTCACCGATATTGTTACCAAAAAAGTCCTTTTCGTGAATCGTCCAAATCCGTTGAGACAATTTAAAGGGCTATGGGAGGGGGTTGGGGGTGCACAATGCATAATCAAGTTGTTTATATGAAACTAACCAATAATTTGTAATGGCTTTCGCTATTGTGATCCAATGTTATAATCACAGAAAGATGGCATATTTGTTCTTAAGTGTCGTGTTTTTGATATTGAAGAGGGAAATGTTTTTTTTGATTTATTAGATCTATAGTGCGCACATCGCTCTTAAACAGAAAATCGTTGGCACGGCGTTTGCATGACCCAAACACATGATGTAAAATCACTGCCCCAAATTTTCTCATACTACAAAAATTGAATTTAAAAAAAATTAGATTAACGACCAGCGATGTAAATAAAATTAAGAGCCTTTTGAACAAGCAGATTCTGTTTACACTTTACAATTTGTTGATCAAAAGTCACATTCAGTATTGTATATTAATTTGGTGCAATGGAAATAAGACAATGGTGCTTCTAAGTGCGGCGAATACATTCGTCCGGTTAATTTTCAAACTTGATTTAAGAGAGAGCGTTAAAGATTCAATGCAGGTACTCGGCATTCTGACTATAAATCAATTGGCTGAACTAGAAACCGCTAATTTCATGTACAAGTATTTGAATAATAAGCTGCCAATAGTTTTTAACGGATTGTTAGATAAAAACACAACCAGTGAAAAAACACATGGTACGAGAAGCCAATCAAAGCTATTCCCCTATTCCGACGCATAGAGTTAACCAAGCAATCAATGAAATATGGAGGTCCACGTACTTGGAATGCTATCCCGATATCGGTTGGAGAAAGTAAATCACTCAAATCTTTCAACAAGCTGACTAAAGCTCATTTGATGTCTCTTAAGTAGCAACTGTTGTTTCTAAAGCTCATAATACGTATGCAATCAAGGCCTCTCTCAGCTGTTTGCTTTTGTATGTTGCAGATTAAGAAATTTCTGAAGGGTTGAAGATCAGAGTGTCGAAGAAATCGGAACGTGATCAAAGTTTGAAGTATTCCAAATTGACGAAGCTACAATCTTAAAAGGAATGAAGCAAATCAACTGACTTTTTTCCACAAAAATTTGTTACATACTAGGCCTAATTGCGTTGCGTTTGATGTTTGCAGTTTCTTATTAGAGTAAAACGTGAATTATGAAATTTTGAAGTGATGGCAGTTTGGCCTAGCCCCTCCTCGCTTGGGAAATGAGTAAATTTGTCTCAAATGCTTGGCACGTGTTGCTTGCTTTCTCCAAATTTGTCTTTATAACACAATTTTGTTTGATTTCTTTTCGGCTCATAAGCTATATTATGCTTTAGGTGCAGTGACCATGCTTTTTTTTTTAGTTTTTAAATTCATTGTAGGGTTGTATATTGCATGCTTTAATGGTTAACATTTTGTCGCTGTTACCTTTTTTTCGGCCGAATGTCGTGATATGCGTTGTTTCTATGTACTTTGATGGTCGTTGAATAAAACACTACTACTATTACTACTAATTTCTGACTCTTGGTAATAAAGTAGTAGCAGCAGTAGTGTTTAAATTTAATTTATTTCTAACTTTTGGATTACTAGAGTACTTTTGATCTTTTTTTTTCTTCGATCATGGGAACTACAGTCCTTGACGTTTTTGTACAAATGTTAGTTGAAATTTGAGAAATTGAAAAATTGGAGAATTGTGACTGCTTGATGCCTTGATAACAAACTTCGATGCAACGTCGTTGACTGTGCTGGTGTTTAGAAAATTATTGCTCTGCTAAAAAGTAAGATCAAAATCAATTAAATTAATAGTAGCCTACTTGGTTTGATCATAAGCGTACGGTTGAGGATTCTTAAGCGCGCTTCTCAATATGACTGTGACACAAACTTAATGGTCTATTATGCAGCAATAGTATTGGTTTAAATCAAACATTCTCAACCGCTGCACCATGGCAACCTCGATTGCGGTGTGGTTACAGCATAGGCGCACACAAGGGGGAGGGAACACGGTGCTAATGGCCCCCCTTTTGGCCCTGTAATAAGCTGCTAAAACCTAACTGTCAGTCTACAATTACTTTAACTGATAGTGGTTGCAGCCTCCTTTCATATTTAGCCCACTTCCTGCTTTTAGACATGGACTACTAAAATATTTTTTGCATTTTCTATAGTAACTGCACTCACTGCAGGTTACTGGTATGTCCTTTTTTCATAAAAAAGCCTGCTAAAACGAGTGTTTTCATATGTGAAAACCGTAAAAATTCGTTGATGGTTGGGTGCTCTACCCCCATCCCCCCGGTTGCGGTCGTACACATCGACGATCATAGCTATAAAAATATTTATTAGACTGGAGTAGTTTCAAAAAGCAGCTATGTCGACATTTTTAATGCAGGAAAGTTATGCTATGGGCACATGCAGCTTTTCACTCGAACCCCGTTTTCATGCGAAGAAAGGTTTGTAAGCGAAGTGGTCTCAGAAAACAGTTGTTTTCATTCTCCAGTCTCCACCTACTGAAATTTGCAAAATACGAATCTCTTCCCTTCATAAAATGAAGACCCTGGACATACAAAAGCAAAGCACCCGTTGGGGGTCTGGGGGGCGAAGCCCCCGCAGCAGCGATCCAGCAGCAATCCCACGCTAAGGACTCCCACAACTGTCGCGCAGTCTTGCAAAATCTGCTTCTGCAATAGTGTACAAAGCCATGTTCTACGTAATAAATTCAATTGGCGGTCTTTCAAAATTGCTTAATAATTTCACAAGCCAAAGCTTAAAAAACACTGAGCTGGATATATGGATACATGGGCCAAAAGATTTTGCGCTAGCATTTCACGCTTGATTGAACAGCCTCTAAGCGCGTCATATCAACCGTGTGCAGCGGGAGATTGCAGTAGCCAGACGGCTAACTCAATTATCTTTGTGGCCTTATCTGAATTTTGGCCCATGTATCCATATATCCAGCTCAGTGTTTTTTAAGCTTTGGCTTGTGAAATTATTAAGCAATTTTGAAAGACCGCCAATTGAATTTATAACGTAGAACATGGCTTTGTACACTATTGCAGAAGCAGATTTTGCAAGACCGCGCGACAGTTGTGGAAGTCCATTTCGGCTTCTCAAAACGCCTTAAAAAAACACTAGCTGGTCTAGCTGCTTTTTCTATCCATCCAACCAATGACAATGACATACATGCCAGATATCAGGAGATCTCTTCAAGTCGAAAGATTTCCTGAGAAGAGTGTTTCTCCGCTCTGCATCGATATCGAGCTAGACTACAGTGAGCAATGCTCACTGTAGTCGCCGTTGTGCGAAGCTGAATGTGTTTGCTCTTGTTTTTTATACAATAACAATAACTGTAGTTTCGGTGTGATTCTGGTAACTTGCTCGAGACCAGTGTTGGGCAGGATAAACTTTTCTGCACTGAAGCAATAACGATAATCGATAACTTTAAAAAAGCCATGGGCGATAACGATGATCGATAAATCTCAATTTCTTGAAGCGATATCGGTAACCGATAAACTAGCGCCGATAAATTTTTCCGATTAATGTTGCGGTAAATTTTCATGTGTTTGACGAAGTTTGTTTTTTTATAGGTCAAATTGCAAAAATGTTTTTCTAGATTTTTCAAGAAAAGAGAGCGGTTCACGGATTCTGCCGTCGCGATGGCATGGGCCGCTAAGAGACCCGTCAACGAGCCGTTAACCGATATTTTTAAAGGTCCGCTAACGGCCCAGTTCTATCTTTCGTTTCTCATTGGGCCGCTGACGAGCCGCTACCAATTTTTGAACTTCCTTTTTAACTTTCAGTTTTCTTTTAAATATGGCTGAGGGTTCATAAAAGAATGGGCTTTGGGCGGACCGGGCTTTATTTTGGGGATGATTTGCTGAGTCGAAATTATCGCTATTGGGCAGGAAGTTCCGGGCCATGAACGGTCCGGGCTGCAAAAAAGTCAGCCCGTGCCATTTCTACTCTGCCGTGGCATTAAACAAAACGAAGAGCAATTTTTTAAATTGCAAGAAGAATTTATGGACACCGTGTATTTTGCCATAACGCTAACTCACTAATTTTGAACACTGTGCGCATGAAGAATTGTTTATCGCTATAATTTATCGGCGATAACAGAATATATTTCAAAAGCTATATCGGTAATCGATAAATCAAAAGTATTTTGAGCGATAATCGATAATAAATTATCGCCGAAAAATTATCTCGATAAATGTCCATCTCTGCTCGAGACAACTGGTATTGCATAATTAGGCCTATAGTTGACCAGACTTTTTATGTATAATAGTCCATAAGTTAAGCAACTTGTGAAAGATAAGTTAAGCAACTTGTGATCATAAATTAAACAACTTGTGAACAAGAAATTAGACTTTCTAAACTACATGATGTGTACAAATTAGAGTTTGCTAAATTCATGCATTAGCTTTTCAAAAACAAGCTACCTAACTCATGCAATTATGATTTCTCAACGATTGAAAGAATTCATGATTATGAAACCAGGAGACCAAGCAGATCTAATTATTTTTTACCTCGAGTTTCTGAATCTACTGGGCAAAAGAAGGTTGAATTCCGGGGTGTTAAACTGTGGAACGAAATTAGCGAAAACTTAAAAAATAAACCCTTCAATTCGTTTGAAAAGCAGTTTAAAAAAAATTTGATAAGAGAGTGCTGACTATATTGTTAACGCTGATCAACATTGTTTGTACTGTGCGCTATGTTTATATGTGTGCAAATTATTTTACAGCTATTAGTATGTGTTAATGCTTTGTGTCTTTAAACAAGGGACATCTCGACTAGAAAACCTTAGGGTTATTCGATGCTCCTTGTTTCTTTCCGAATGTGAGGATTTGTTTTTTGTGCGTTACTTTGTGGAAAGAAAAAATAAACTACTACTAGCAACCCGATTTGTTTCAATATTAGGCGAGTTCTTGTGGTAAGTAGTGACGGAGTTTTCGAGACAAGTCTCGGGTCTTGAGATACAATTTTCAAAGTCTCGTCTCGGTCTTGAACTACAAGTCTAGATCTCGAGTCTTGCAAAATTATACTCTTGAAATGCGAGAAGTCTGGAGATTCAAAATTTTAGGTTGTGTAGGACTAAAAAAACTTTGAATTTATTGGATGTGAGCATTGCAGTGCAACGCAAAAATTAAAACATTGTCGGAGACATCTGACAACATTGCCATACGTTCTTTGCCATGTAAACCCCAATCAAAAAAAAATTGAAGAAAATCGGGCAAACTTTCATGCTCGCACCCGTTACGTTTTTATAATGGAGGGGTTCGGACCTCCCGAAAATACAAATTTTTACATATTTCATGTTCTAAATGTGTTAAAAAGATGAGTGATGCTTCAAAAGTTTCAGAATTTTTGAAACAGTAACTGTTTTATTCTTTACCACATTAATAACTCGTGGCAAATTGAGTAGATTTTAAAAAGAGTCCGAAAAATAGAGTTTTTTGATGTGGTATTTCATTCTGTTAGCTTTCCAGTGATTTTTTTATTGGCAAAGAAAATCTGCTGTAGTACGCTACAGATGAGATTGCAGACTCAGAGTAATGAATTTTTTCCTACCAACACCTGTCTTTAAAACTTATTTTAAAAACATCTAAGAGTACCGGTAGCCTAACAATAAGAGTCAGCGAAGATTTAAATCGCATGAAGTATGAACCAAAAATCAAATCTTCATTATATTCGCCTTATTACGCCGAAGCGTGAAACGAGTGGTGAGCCCCATCTCTGCGGCTTAGCGCCAGGGCAACACCCTCTGAAAAACGTCGCAGCGGTGGCTAACCGTTGGCGGCACTGTGTACGATTTGATCGGCCCGGGAATTGATCCCCAAACATGAGCGACGAAATCGGGAGGACGCGAAGATTTTCTGGGGTGATTGGAAGAAGCTTTTTAGGCGAAAAAGACCTTGAAAGTTGTTAGGTGTTGACATACGAATAAATTTTCTTAAAAGTTTTGGTCTCGAAAATTTTTTCAAGTCTCGGTCTTGGTTCCGTACATTAGGGCTTAACTCCATCACTTATTTTAAAAACAGCCCAGCAACAGCAGGTCTGTTGATCAACACATGCAGATGCCGCAGTTAAATCATTGAAAATAGCCAGCAGAAATTTACAGCGCAAGAACTTGAGAGACTGTTCGGTCATGCGGAACGACCTAATCGAACTAAATTGAGCAAGTTCAAATCAAATCAAATCATTTTATTTGTCAAGCAACGGCGTCCAGCCAAATATATACAGAATTGCGCATAATCATCGTATGATATCAAACCTGGTGCAGTTACTTGACGAGGAGACAGCGAAAAGACCATAAGGGTCATCAAAGTCTACTGCCACCTCATCAAACATAGTTACCAACTCTTGGTACCATACCAGTAATGTTAGAAAATAAGAAATACACAAATATGTACAGTTGAGTTTACAGCCAACATAACAATATCTAGCATAACATCATAGCATAACTTCATAACACCAAAATAATAAAAAATAAAAATAAAAAACAGAGAGACGTTCATAAAACAAAAAAGTTAAGCATCAACAAACTAATACCTCGAGACAAGCTTAGTGATAACATTTGTCTTTTAGTATTCAATATTTAATACTCATCAATTAATTTGCATTTTAGAGCCTTTTTAAATCTGTGGTAAGGCAGTTCTTTCAGATCATTAGGTAGTTTATTCCATAATTTTGAGCCAAAAAATAAAGTTGATTTTTGAGCAAATTTTGTCCTTACTCCTTTAACAAAAATACTATTGTTTTGATTTTGTATAGTGTTGTGAAGGTGTATTTTTTCAAGTTTAATCATTCTTTGAGAATATTTTATTGGTGACATTCCATTACAAATTTTGTGCCTAGTTTTTGCAGTTTCTAGCAGGTATATGTCATGCAATTTAAGGTACTTTAGTTTTTTAAACAGCATTTGTGTATGTGCCCTATATTCTCTGTTAGATATTCTTCTTACACAACGTTTTTGAAGCAGTTTCAGAGGATGGAGAGATGTATTTGAAGCACTTCCCCAACTACTTATACAGTACTGTAGGTGAGGGTAAACCATGCTAAAGTAAATAAGATGCAATGTGTGCAGATCTACATACTTTTGTAAGTGTTGTATTGCCCATGATCCTCTTGCTATTTTCTTGCATTGTTGTTGTATTTGAGGTTTCCAGTTTAAATTATCATCAATTTTTACTCCTAAGTATTTTATGCAGTTATTTTGTTCAATCAAGTTATTTCCAATCAATAATTCAAGCTTGGGTTGTTTTTTTTTTTCTGGTTACAACTATGTATTCTGTTTTATTGTAATTAATACACAACTTATTGATGTTCACCCAGCAATTTATTTTGCTCAATTCTTCATTCACATTTGCTTGCAGAGATTGAGGTTGCGAATGAGATAAAGTCAGGTTTGTGTCATCAGCAAATAATCGCACTTGAAATTTAGTAGCTTGTGGTAGATCATTTATGTATATAATGAAAAGAAGAGGGCCTAGAGTCGAGCCTTGGGGAACCCCACATAACACTTTTTTTGAATGAGATTTAGTTCCAGAGACAAGAGTATATTGTTTTCTGTTTGTAAGATAATTTTTTATCAGACTTAGTGGCAGACCTCTAACGCCATATTTTTCCAGCTGACGAAGGAGAATAGTGTGATTGATCGTATCAAAGGCCTTTGCTAAATCTAAAAATACTGAACATGTTGTAAGTTTATTATCCAAATTTTCAAGCAGGCAATTATAAATATCTAGTACTGCATCTGATGTGGAGCTATTTTTTTTGAAACCGTATTGATCAGGTCTAAACATGTCTGTCAAAATAATGGTACAATTGATCATATATGCATTTTTCAAAAATTTTGGACAAAGGACTTAAGATTGAAATTGGCCTGTAATTGGAGCAGAGACATTTGGGGCCAGACTTGTAAATAGGAATTACTTCAGCCACTTTAAGGATATCAGGAAAACAGCCAGCTGTTATGCAACTGTTAAAAACATTTGTTGATATTGGAGTAATAATATATGTGGACAATCGGACCAATCTGATTGGTATACCTTCTGTTCCTGAACTTTTTGATGGATTTAAGTTTCTAATATGTCTACTAACTTCTTCTTCTGTAATAGGTTTAAAAAAAAAAAGAATTAGGAGTGCTGGGAATTAAAGATATTTCAGAGAAGTTACGGTTGTTTGTGGAAGGAATTTTTTGCTGAAAGAGATTGCCCAATATTCGTGAATAAATCATTGAATAAGTTACTAATTTCACATGAGCCTTCTACATAGTTTCCTGGATTTGAGCACATCTTATCTGGAAAAGAAGTTGAATTAGGAGGCTCTTGCTTTATGATTTTATTTATTTCTTTCCATAGTAACGAAGCGTTGTGTCTACTTTCTTTTACGATATTTTGGAAATGAAGTTTTTTGCATGTTCTTTGACATGGGTCAGTTTGTTGCGATACGATTTGTATTGCATCCAACTTTCACCATCTTTATTTTTTAAGCTTAGTCGATATAGCTTATCTTTTTGTTGTATTGATTGCAGTATTCCTTCAGTAATCCATGGTTTCTTGCTTGTTTTTATTTCTCTTCTACTTTTGTTTTTTAAAGGAGCATGTTTATTTCGAGTAGTTTTAAAGATTTCAATAAACTTTTCCATGTAGAATTGAACATCTTGTTGTGTTGATGAATCGTGAAGCGCTGACATATTTTCAGATAAGTTTTCCAAAAAGTCTTCGAGAATGAAGTTCTTCATGTCACGCACTTTGATAGTTTTGTTGCAATTCAGGTTCTCTTTTTGCTTGTCAATTATAATAGCAATGGGTAGATGATCACTTACATCATTCAGAATAATGCAGCTATTTATGTTGTCAGAAACATTGTTGGAGTAGATATGATCTATGAGGGTAGAACTGGTCTGAGTAATACGAGTTGGATGCTTAATTAAAGGTATAGAGCCCAGACTATATATCATATCCGTATAGTTTTTAATAGATTGGACTTTATCAGTCTTTAGTAAGTCAATATTTATATCTCCACATATGTAATAGATAAGCTTAGTCTGATTTAATTTTTCCAGAAGATTTTCCATGCTGGAATGAAACTCTGCTATGTTTTGTTTTGGGTGTCTATAAATTACTCCGACAATACATTTCTTGCTATCACTTAAGTTTAATTAAATCCAAAGATTTTCACATTCAGGTATATCAAAACTGAAATCTGAGCAAATGGAAAAGTTAATATGTTTTTACAAACAGCCCAACTCCACCCCAGGTTGTCGGAGTGCCCTTATGTACAAAATTATATCCATGAATAAAGTGATTACAAACCTCATTCTCTTTCAACTTAGTTTCACTAAGTGCAATAACATCTGGGTAAAAGTTGGTGTGTTCCAACAATTCCTCTAATTTTTCGACATTAGTCTTTATACTTCGAATATTTAGATGGAGAATTGAGAACTTGTTTTTTATTTGTACATTATGTTGGAAGTTCTCAGGCGAATAATATTTGGAGGAGTGGTGCAATTCTTCCAGGGTTGGGTAATTAAGTTTTGATTGTATAATGTCAGATGTTAAAGGGCATGTTGTTTTTTCAAGTTCTTCAGCTCCTGCAGTTGAGGAGTTATTTGATATAGGCAATGATAAAGTTTGTTGTAGGTCATTATTTGAAAGGGTTTGGAAAGGAAAAATATTGTCTATACAGTAAGGACAAAAATATGGAATATTGGAAGCTCCCAGTGATAAGAAGTCATTTAGAGACATATTTGTGCATCTTAAGTGTAGCCACTTATTACATATGTCACATAAAATGCAATTTTGAGTAGATTTACAAGCTTTTTCACAGTTTAAACATGGATATTTGATGAGCATTCCTAAAAATAAAAAAAACTAAAAAGTCTAATGCAAGCAAAGCAAATACCTACAGGTTGACACTTTCAATACTGGTATAGTAAATGCAGTATACATTAATAGTTTCCAGATTAAGTGAATTAGCTATAGCCTAATTGTTAAACAGTTAGTAGGTTGAAATTATTTACTTTTACTGATCGGTTGGTTCCTGCTTTTAGAGAGTACAAATTTCCATCTATCGTCCAATGAGATGAGATTTTCTTCTGCTTCCTAAGTTCTTCAAGATTTTTCACACAATTCATTCTAGTGGAAGTGAGCGATTCAGTGATGTAGAAATTGGAGCCTTTAAGACGTTTTTTTGAAAAATAAATGAAATTTTTAGAGTTGTGACTTTGGAATTTTATGATGATGGGAGGATGTCGAAGGTTATTTTCTGGTTTTGAATGAGTCAGAAGCCTATGGCTTCCGTCAATGTCTTCATCAAAAACTTTAATCTGGAGAAAACTTCAATTACCACATTAGTATTTTCATCAGGTTTTGTTGGAACACCATGCAGTAAAAGACAATTTCGTCTTGAATACTGTTCTTGTTTCTTCACTTTTTCTTCCAGTTCTGTTAATTTTGTCATAGCCTTGGCGTTGTTTTCGCGTATCGATTTCATTTCACTTTTGATCACTTTTCCCATCACATCGTGAAATTTTGAGTTATTTAGTAACACGTTTGCAACTGACTGAACAAGTCCTTTAAAAAAATTGCCATCATTTAATAGCAATTCAGCAGTTGATCTTGCCTCATCAATTGCTGAGGATTGTTGAACTGAGCTTGAGGATACGGATACCGGTAGATGTTTTTTGATAGAATTTTCTACAAGCTGGTTTTCTGTTAGAGCATTTTTAACCAAATTTTGAAGCATAGGCATAGGTGATTTGGAAGCATCCATACTTTACAGAGAAAAACTCATCGTTTACATAAGAGAAAGGCTATAGCACAGTGTCAGCTTTTTCTTCAATATTTGTGTGTATATATAATTATTATTTATATGTGAGAGTTATGCCAACCTGAGATGTTCATAAAAATATGTTCGTAACCACAAAATGTTAGCGTAAAAAAAGTTATTCAAACAGGAAATACTTTAAAGTTAACCACGTACACCAATTTTCACACAAAACTAAACAGCGATTGTAGCGCAATAAGCAACAAGTAGTTCAAGCGTATTAATATTGGTTATTCGCTGAGCATTACTAATGTGTCTACCTATGAGAAGTCACTGCTAAAACAATCAAATAGATAATTAAATTTTTAAGTAGACAAATAAAACTTGGAAGTGATCTAATCAAACTCCTTCATCTGATTCTGCTATGCTATTGAACTCCTTTTAAATCCCACCTGCGCTTAGCATCAACAAGTTTATCAGTCTTGCGAAAGATAGCACTGCTTGTCATCTTTCCGCTACAGAAGCTATCAATCTAACCCTGATCAATGACGTCTACTCGTCTAATCAGCTCTCCTATATGTAGTTTCGAAATACCGAATTGCTCTGAGAGGTAAAAAAAATGATACTGGTGTCTAATTGTATATACGCTCGATGTTTCCATCAACAACGCATGGATGGGAACTGCAGAAAATTTGCAATGTTGAAGATCGAATGGATATGCTTTAATTTCGACGATATAGGCCCTATTGATAGAACATGCTTGTCTCAACAGGGCAAGCCGACTGAAAAAGGAATGCGGGAAAACCTCAACATGTTTTATACGACATTTGGTGTGATGGATATAAGCATTGGGCAATACCGCAAAGTGGACAAACGAAATGTTGCCACTGTACATGAAAACTACAACAAGATGTGAAAAATGCGATGTTGGCCTGCACGTAAAATGCTTCAAAGATTATCATAGTCTGTAATGTAATGTCTTATCTGTGATTTTCGTTCATAGAGAACTGTTTTGAGAACTCTGATATGCTCTTATCAATTTCTGCTTTGTAAAAATTTTGTTATGCTTATTTGGTTACTGATCGAAATCAGACTTCAATAAAATACTCTGATCGTTGTAACATTATCACTTCGAGCCAAAGAGACAAAGCAAACTATAAAACCTGGTTACGCAACACGTACGCATTACGCTCACGCATCTTCAAACTTTGCGAACGGATTTGCCTAGCGTCCTACATGTAAGAAGGCTTTTATCTCAAAAGTACGCTATAAATTTTTAAAAAATCAATTCAAAAAATTTTTATAGATGTTCACTAGGCAATCTTCAAGTTTTTATAAAAGTTTTATGTAAAAATATTTCAAGTTTTATATAAAAATATTCCAAGTGTTTTAACCTTCGACACAAATGGGTTAAAGCATCTTTTTCAAGGTCACAACTACGAAGCTTTGACGAGAGTTGAACCGAACAATCATGAGGTCTTGGTAGATGTGAAAACGACAGCTTCAACGACTGCGTTACGTTTCCGCTATTTTTGATGTCGAATGGGTATTGGCGAGATTAGAGTGATTGATCTGCATTCTTTGCCAATACCCATGTTTGTCATCGGTTACACTGTGTTAGTAGCGTATTGTTATTGCAGTTTAAAAAAAGAAAGAGCTTCGTAAACATCATTTTTGGAATTCAATCATAAAAATAACTTGACTAGTTTCAGTAAAGTGATAAGCAGAGTATCAGTTTTATTGAGTTTTTTTTGAGGGGGGTGTTGAGAGTTTTGTTCAGATTTTTTTTGGGGGAGAGGAATGTTGCTATGCTGCTCTGATGAGACCTAAAAAGGTTAAAACGCGTCTGCAGCTGCAAATGGGTAGATAGACTAGTGGGCACTAAAGGTGATGGGTGGGGTTTTCTCCTCCCCTGTTCAATTTTGTCATGAGTAGCATGGAGTAAGGTTCAAATATCAGACTGAGTACCACAGATTGAACTGCGTGGCTTTTGTTAAACGTATAAAACCTCGATTCAATATTGCTTTAATCTTCAACCTTTTTTGGCTAAGCTGGTAAACGAAGATGGTCCGCCTTCAGGTACAAAGATTTTTCGCACTCATTTATTGATTTTAATCGTTGTAACGATACGCGACTCAAATCTACTGCAGTTTAATTGTGACAATGCTGTACTTTGACCTGCGCAACATAGTATTTTTTTAACCTGCTGAATAACTGTAATGACGCGGCTAGGGTTTTCTGTGCTATTTTATGCAACCATGGTTACGACTCCAAACCACAGTGCAAGAGCCCAACAAAAATTCCATCAGTGTTTTTATTTTGGTGGCTCTATTACATTTTACCTTCGGATGTTGATCACCTTGCAATTTTTGCCTCCCCGATTTTTATTGCCTAAAGCCGCCAGTGTTCCGCAATGGCTGCAACTTAATCCGCGCATAAACTGTCCGGTATTTTGTGGAAAAAATCGTACTTAATGTGCGATTTTGCGGATCCCCATGACAGGTCTAGAATGGCATTTAGTCTTTACTATTTATAACATCATCGGTTCCGCGATGACTGCAGGTTAATCCGCGCATAGACTAAGTGATGTCCGAATTCTGTGGAAAAAACTCACATTTGATGTACAGGCCCAATGATAGTTCTAAAAGTTGCATTTGGTGCTGGTAACGTCCCGGGTTCCACGATGGTTGCAAGTTAATCCGCGCATGATCTGAGTGATATCCGGCATTCTGTGGAAATAACTCACATGCAATGTCGGGCCCCGATCATAGTTCTAGAAGTTACGTTTGGTGCTGGTAACATTTCAGATTACGCAATGGCTGCAGGTTAATTCCCGCACGATCTGAGTGAATTCCGCATTTTGTGCACAAAAATCCACATTTGAAGTAGGCCTACATCAGAGATGTACACAAACCGGAGTACCGGAGTCGACTCCGGCAGGAGTTTCAATGTTTCAGCCGGATCCGGAGTCATAAGTTTCTAATTGTTGCAGGAGCAGGATCCGGAATGAAAAATTACCGCATTCGGTGATATTTGTTCAAAATTTGCCATAATTTGGTTATGATAATTTGCTTGTTTTGTGCGGTTTAATTCTACCAACATATCGGTATTGATAGATAATTACAGCCCATATTTTGTATCTTGCAGAGCAGCCAATGTATACCTAAAAACAAAACAAGTTTAGTAAAACAAGTTCTGATGTTAGCAGCACAATGCAATCACTTGGCAAATAAACTGAATTAAAAATTAAATGCGGGTAGTACCAGTCGATAGACCACACGCAGCAGGCCTAATATAACCGACTAATTATGACTGGTACAGTACAATTCTTTTCAACTATCGTGTAGCTATTGGTACGCATAAAAGTTGAATTGAATTCATTTAAACAGTTTCACATGTCCAAAATGAAAATTTAAGTCTTGATATTCAGCTGTGTGTTTATATGAAAATACAACTAGTAATAGTAGGCTAGTAGGCCTAGTGTCTTTTATTTCTGCACCGTCAAAATAAATAAAACACAGCAACGTATGATTTCAAATACAAACGGACGCAGAAAAGGAAAGAAGCGACAAAACGATCGACGTTGTAACATGCTTGCGAGAGTGAAACTTGAAGATGAGGGGATTAGTAGGCACGGTCGCAACACCCGATTAAACTGAAATAAGGCAAAAAAGAACAAAAGCAGACAAATGACGGCGAGATATAAAAAGACACTGTAAAGACCACAGCTCCAACACCGCTATGACATAGAGCAATGGTAGGAACCATAACAGCGTACGGCATTTCAAGGTTAATCAATGTTGTCACAGTGCAACTAGAAAGAACAGAGAGACCCAATCTAACCCCATACCAAGCGCCGTTGAGACCATAGAGCAGTGTTTCTCAACCCCGAGTCCGTGGATGAGTCCGCGAAACTTACAGGTACGATAAGTCACATAGTTAAAAAGCGAATTTGAAGAGCAAAAAAAAGGTCATCACGTCCGCAGATGTGCAATTTTCCGCCCAAAATTAAGTGAAGAGCAAAAAAAAACTTTACACCGCGAAAGTTTTGTGTATTTAGCTCCAGCGCCTCCCCTGGATACGCCCCTGAACACCTGAAAAAAAAAACATGGGAATTCGCCTCCCAAAACAGGCCTAGTTACGCCACTGGGTACTAAAAAACATTCGCGAGCTTATATTGTCAGAATGAACGAGTTAAAAAAGTAATATACCGGGAGTTACAAAACAAGGATATGACAAAGCGGCAAATATTAAAATGGTCTGAAGAAGACATTGTCAAATTCTTGAGCATACAGAAACTTCGAAGTTTTGTGGGGCACTTGTAATGAAAACTTAAAACTATGAAGAAAAATGCTAGAGAGCATAACATACACAAAGTGATACAAGAATTGATAGCTGCAGGATTACATATTGACAATGAAGAATCACTCAAAAAATAAATAAACAAAAAACGAAAAAGATTGCTATAAAAACGAACTGAACAAAGTAAAAAAATTGAAAAGGTTTATTTCACGTAGTTGATTTTTCAGGATGAATGCAATAAGTTTCAGCTTCCAAATCAATGGTTTGGGTCAGAAGGGTATTTAGGGGGCATTGTGCCATGCCCTCTCTTTTTTAATTCTACCTTTTAGTAAAAAAGAACGAAATTAATGGTCCCAAGTCACTGAAATGTGCAAGACTCTTTTGATGGTTTCTGTAGCTTATGGCCATGGGCGGATCTAGAGGGGCAGGATGAGGGGTATTCATCCTCCTACCAATCATTTCCAAAAATGTTTTTGATGTATAGGCTTTTTGATGTCTAAATTTTCCATAATTTCGAACCTCTTCAATAGCGATAAGCCTTACGCACGCATAATCAAAAATGTGCGAACAAAATGCATCATATTTGGCGAAGCACTCAGAATTATGGTCAAAAAGTTTCAACAAAATTTGCGTGAAACTATTCAAAAAGCACTAAAATAGCCATTACAGCATGTAGATTTTCAAAATTGTTTCGGGGGTGCTTACCCCCGGACTCAAATTAGTTCTGCCGAAAAAAATACGCATAAAAAAATATAGAAATTATTGCCTTCCCCTCCCTTTTAAAATTTCTCGCTACGCCACTGGTTTCGCGGCGTAGGCTATAGCAGCGACTGCAGCAAATAACATGCATTCGCCATATGTGACCACTCAGTTCTCGAACAACCTTGTTTTCATACCTATGAGTGATTTGAGTCCGTATATATTTTAGCTAACTTGGAAATAGTCCATGAGCTAAAAAGGTTGAGAACCACTGCCATAGAGTAACCACAAAAGGCCAGACAGGCAAAGAAACCTACCTAAAGAAATCCTGTCCACCATGACCGCAGATTTACGACAACTATCACAAATGAGAAAAAAAAATTTTTTCTCGTAATGAGATAGTTTTTGTTAAGATTTTAATAATGCACTATGACTATGAGCCTATGCATCCCATGCAAGAGTATATACAGAGATTGTGTAATAAAAATTGACAAGATCAAGTTGTTTGCGAATCTGGGGGCAAAACTGTTTCAGGAAACTGATGGTCTCTCAAGATGGCAAGAGCTAATAAACAACGAAAAAAAAAGAAAAAAACCTTGAGTATCTCTGAAGTGCTTGACTTTCAGAAGGGCATGAGCATTAGCAATTGATCTTTTTCTGCTTCTTCCCAATTACTTAGAAATGTTACAAACCACAGAACAGTTGCACCGCTGCGGTAAAATAGCCTTCTGAACTATTTGTCCATTTCCCTTCCTAAACAGACACTTTTGCGTAAAAACAGGAGTCGAACAGAAGCAGGAGCAGGAGTCTGGTTGGTCAAAACAGGAGCAGGAGTCCTAAAAAGGCGACTCCGCACACCTCTGGCCTACAGGCCCCGGTGGCATATTTCGGAATGGTTCTAGAGAAAAAGGTAAGCCTCGATCGAAATAACAATAAATCGAAAATTTGCGCTCAATATCGCAACAGCGGCGTGGTGTAGAGATCAGTATGCTGGGCTGCTTCGCATAAGGTCTGGGTTCGGTGCTAGTTTTTATTTTATTCACTGATTTATGTTTATTTTGGGATGGAGTAGAGTGGTGGTACCGGTAATAGAATAAACGAAAAATTTTCTGTAAAACCATTCCGAAATATGCGCCCCAGTGACAGTTCTAGAAATTGCGTGTGGTGCTGGTAACATCCAGGATTCTGCGATGGTTGCAGGTTAATCCGCGCATGATCTGAGTGAATTTCGAGTTTTGTGCACAAAAACCCACATTTGATGTACAGGCTTCGGTAATAGTTCTGGAAATTGTGTTTGGTGGTGGTAACATTTCGGGTTCCGCAGTGTCTGCAGGTTAATCCGCACATGATCTGAGTGAATTTTGCATTTTGTGCACAAAAACCCTCATATGATGTACAGGCCCAGGTGATAGTTCTAGAAGTTGCGCTTGGTGCTGGTAACATCCCGGGTTCCGCGATTGCTGCAGGTTAATCCGCACATGATCTGAGTGAATTCAGCATTTTGCGCACAAAAACTCACATTTGATGTATATACAGTGCATTGTACAGGCCCCTGTGGTACTTCCACAAATTGCGTTTGGTGCTGGTAACATCCCGGGTTTCGAAATGGCTGCTGGTTACTCTACGCATGATCTGAGTGAATTCCGCATTTTGTGCACAAAAACTTTCCTTTGATGGACAGGCCCGTGTGATAGTTCTAAAAGTTGTATTTGGTTTGGTTTTGGTAGCGTAATATTCAAGGTTTCACAATGCTTTCAGTAGAGATAACTTGGGCTGCTAAGAGATTTGCCAACGAGCCGTTAACCGGTCTTTTTACTGGTCCGCTAACGGCCTGGTTCTATCGTTGTTTATTACTGGACCGCTAAAGAGCCGCTAACATTTTTTGAAATCCCTTTAAGTTTGATTATTGTCATTTAAGGTTCATAAAAAGAATGGGCTTTGGGCGGGCCGGGCTTTATTTTTGGTATGAGTCGCAGGGTCGGTTGCAGTTACTGGGCTAGAGGTTCCTGGCCGTGGGCGGTCTGGGCCTGAAAAACGTCAGCCCGAGCCATCTTTAGCATGCAGGTTAATCGACGCATGATCTGAATGAATTCCGCATTTTGTGCACAAAAAACTTACATTTGATGTACAGGCCCTGGTGATAGTTTTAGAAGTTGCACTTGGTGCTTGAAACACCTCGGGTTTCGAGACGGCTGCTGGTTAATTCGCGCATGATCTGAGCGAATTTCGCATTTTGTGAACAAAAGCTTACATTTGATGTAGGCTACATACCCCGGTGATATGCATTAAAAGTTGCATTTGGTGCTGGTAACATCTCGGGTTCCGCAATGGCTGCTGGTTAATCCGCGCATGATCTGAGTTAATTCCGTTCTTGGGGGACAAAAACTCATATTTGTTATGCCAGTTCGTTTGAGTTCATGGATTGGTATTGATGTTTGGTGCATGTCTGCCATCTCCTGGCCGTTCTATAATTTGCGGCCAAAATAACGGAAGCCGCAGTTCCTTTTTTTGGTACTGAGAAGACATAACAAACATGAATAGATGAACAACTTGTTAAAACTGTGCAAGGTAAAATAACAAAACGAAGAAAATTGAATGTAATCAACACATGCGAAACGCAGATATTCAGGCTTTAGCGCTGAGTAATAATTAGAGGCATGGTTGCGACTTCGAGAAAAAATGCTCTTGTTTTGATATGCACGCTTTGTTGAAGTTTAGAAAATGGTTTCTGTGAGTTTCGATGCATGTGCAGTTCCACTAGGTCCGTTAGCATACAAACACGATTACTGGCTGCAGCGCGTATCCGCAATCGGTAGGCCTACATCAGCAGATTAGCCAATAGCCATGAGTGGTGTCAGGTTAGAGTTGCAGATTATGGTTTGAATTGGTTAAAACCAGGGAGTCGAACCGTTTAAAATATCGCTCCGGTGCAGGCTCAAGAAATTTAATTTTTAATGGTTCAGATCCGGTTCGGGTTAAACACTTTTCAAACATTTGGGTTCAGGTTCGGTTCGGGTTCAGTTGCACCAAAATTTAAAGGTTCGGGTTCGGTTCAGGTTCACAAATTTGAAATATTAAAGGTTCGGTTCAGGTTCAATGATTTCAAACTTAAACAATTCAGGTTCGGTTCGGGTTCACCGAAAAATAGCGGTTTTTACCGGTTTGCGGTTCAGGTTCGGGTTCGGTTCGACTTCCTGGTTAAAACTGATTTTTCGACCATATTTTTGTCTCAAGCGGTGCGCGTAATTTAACACTTTTGAGGCAAAAATTGCGCGGATTGGAGACAAAATTGTAAAATTTTGCGCGGACGATTACCGCTCAGGCGCGCAGTACAGTTTTTCCAGTCTGGGGTACTGGTATCCCGGGTAATGGGTATGCTTTATGTAAGTATCATTATTTAGGCCTAGTGGTTGAGAGCGTTCGCCTTGGAAGCTGGTAGGCTGGGTTCTATTATCAGTCGGGTCAAACCAAAGACTTTAAAACTGGTATCTGCTGTTACACTTGCTAAATGTTCAGCAATTAAGTGTTGCGCGGAGGATGAAATAAACAGAGAATAAAAATACATCAGTGAATTCTTGACAAAATTTAGTCCTGGCGCTAAAGGACCTCAGTAGTTATAAAGTGCCATGAAACTACACAACATTTTATTTCATTGAGGTTAGTGGTCTTACTCTTCAGCAGAAATAGAATATTTTTTTCATATCGGTATTTTTGCACCTTAGAGGAAACAGCAGAGCGGTGCTCTCGATCATAATGTCCTGCTTCTACCCCCTTAAAAAATTTGCATAAGCGTGGACATTTTTTTATACCATTAAGTACTAGTCCATTATCACAACATGTAATTCTGTAATTTGAACGATCACTAAATCGCTTGATTAGCTTGTATGTTTCTTGCTGCTCAACATTTACATCTTGTATACCGGTATCAAATGCATTTTGCAATTGTTTACTTTTTAGATTACCCTACTAGTCTAGATTTTTGTGCTAGTAGCAGTTGATTATGGCAAAAAGTATCGGTAGTTCAATGATTTCAAATCTAAGCAAAGAAAGTGTAAAGTATGAAATAATATCTGCTTATGAAAGATGTTCTGCGCGTGGTTTAATGGAAACTAGTAAATGGTGAGTTAATGAAACTGGAAAAGTTTGATTCTTGTTGTAAATTTGTATTAAATATGTCATTTAGGATTTAATAATTGACTGGTAACATTTTCATTGAAATGCACCCAGCAAAGTATGTTACCACAAACTGACATATCCATGTGCATGCAAAGGTTGCTAGTAACTTCGCCACATGGTAACTTCGCCACAGTAACTTTGCCACACTTTCATACATCAAAAATTTACATTGCCTACACCAAAACAAGACTTTAAATTCCCGGTTGCCATAAAAAATTTTAACGGGTTTTTCGAGTTACTTGGTAACTTCGCCACATAATCGAAACTGTGGGGTAAGATGTGGGGAGAGAGGTGTGGGAGAGTGCATGGGGTGAATAAGGAAGTGTGTAGGGGGAGGTCAGGGGAGCTGTGGGAAGAGATATGGGGGGTGTGGGGGGAGATGTAGGGAAATGTGTTGGGGTGTGGGGGGAAGTAAGGAAAGATGTGTGGGGAGTGGAGAAGTGTGGGGGGGGTGTGGGAAAGTGTATGGGGTGAGTAGGGAAGTGTGTTGGCGTGTGGGGAGGGTAATGGGGAAGATGTAGGGAAATAAGTTGAGGTGTGGGGCCCCAACACACTTTTAATTCCCCACATCTCCCTACCCTCACCTTTCCCTACATCTCCCCTTACCTCCCCCACACCCCATCACACTTTCCTACACCTCCTTTCATACCTCTTCCCACATCCCTCCTTCCTCCCCCCACACCCCAACACATTTTCCTACTATCCCCACATCTCCCTTCACCTTCTGAAAGTGTGGCGAAGTTACCATGTGACGAAGTTTGTGTGACAAAGTTACTGTGGCGAAGTTACCATGTGGCGAAGTTACTGGCAATCCATGCAAAGATCTAAAAATGCTAATGTATCATCAAACTTGTCTAGTAGTAGTACTATCAGTGTTATGACCTTTGTTATTTTCAAGAGTACAAGTGCAAGTCCTTTGGTCATAAGTCCAACTGTCCAAGTCTGAGTTCACAAACATTTAAATTTACGAGTTTGAGTTCGACTCCTCTGCCTTATACTGGAGGTCATGACATGATTAGTATTAATAGTCAATTTCTTAATATTCACATGTCACAAATCTGTAAAACACGATTCAAGACACATTTGTCATTCAGTTTTATAAATGAAGAAGGCCACCAATATCATTATTATTTAGTACGGGGATTTTCCAGAGTCGGATTGTCTACCACTTCACCCGAGTCCTTCTTACACAGTTACATCGCAACCCAATTTGGAGTAATTTGTTGGCACAGACTGCTCCGACTGGCAGCTGCATGGAATATCATATAAGCTTTCCAGAATATGCCAAGCCAGGAAATTACGCTGAATTGTCTTTCCCAAAAAATAAGTTGATGTGCCCAGTTCTGAAACTGCACCGATGAACAGTAATCATTTGATTATATCAATCAAAGCTATTAATATTCTCTTCACTGATCTGCCACCCTGCACAAAATATGAAGTAATTATTTTTGTATCATATGTTTGTCTCAATAACTTGTAGTAATCACTCCAGACATAGTAGCCTAAAGAGTTTACGCTGTGGAGAAATAAAACATTGATTCTCAGAACATTTTTCAAGAGTTCATTTGCGAGTCCTGATGGCACGAGTTAATAAGCATGGATAACACAAGCCACAGCAAGGCAAAACATAAGAAAACAGAGACATAACAGTAATATATATGTGAAGACGTACTTATTAGACTAGCGCTGGGAAAAAATTTTGAGAGTTAGTGTGGCTGCTGCACCTATGAAAACAATTGTAAGAAACCACAACCTTTCCAGGGTTACCCTGGCAATGTTACTGAGTAAATATTTGGATCAATGTTGCGGTTTCTTATGGAGGTATCTGATGATAGACATGATGCCTGAAGAGGCTACTCATAAAAAATATGATTGGGCATATTTAGTCATTTGGATGCACATACATATTTCAGCTTGTGGTGATGTATCTTGATGGGTGTATTCCAATGAAAATGTTTCTTATCAATTACCAGTATATTAGGAACCTTACTACTTGGAAGGAGATTGTTAATAACCTTGTCAGGTTGCAGTTGCACTGTTCATATCGTCACCAAACTTCCGCTGAATCGACGTTTGGTTGGATTATGATTTGGAATTGGTTAAAACCAGGGAGTCAAACCGTTTAAAATATCGCTGTGGTTCAGGCTCAAGAAATTTAATTTTTAACGGTTCAGATCGGGTTCAGGTTCAAGACTTTTCAAAAATTTGGATTTAGGTTCGGTTTGGGTTCAGATAGTATAGTACAACCTGCTAGACTAATGACGTAACTTGTGGAAGGTGGGTCCAGATGGTTGCATTTGTGACATCAAAGCATAACAATGTCAGTGTTTCATATTATGTTTCAACAGGAAACATTAACCCCTTGACACTTACTAAAACAACTTTTGGTAAAGTAAATTTATAGAGTTAGAATTTTCAATGTTGTGTCAACCGAGTGACTGGTGATGCACCTCTATGTCGTAAATTTAATGGTTGTCTTTCAGTTTGTCCAAAAATAATATTGCAGTTTATTGAGCGAAGTTACAAATTGGGCCAAACAAGTTCATGCTATTGCTCGATTTTTTTCTGCAGAGCAGCATGTGATTGTTTGAAGTTTTTATGTATTGTTGGATGGAATTTGCTTAGCAATTCAGGTTGCTATGCAATCAAACAATTCATGTATTTAAGCAGTGTATATGCGATTAACCAGTTTCATCTTTATCATTGGCAAAGTTTGGCCATTGTCTAAATGAGTGATTGAAGTTTTTTCGACGATGGCTAAAGGCACCGCTAACGATAAAGTAGGTCATGGGTTTGATTCTTGGGCCATTCAGATTAGATGCAGTGTCGCCAACGACTCGCCATTGCTGTGATGTTTCTTCAAAGCTGTGTGTTGCACATGTGTTAAGCCGTGAAGCTGGGCCCCGCCACTCATTATACAGTAATATAAGCTTTGGCGTAATACCGCGAGTATAAGGAAGGTTTTATTTTATTTTTATTTGGATGTTGACATCGAATCATGGTGCAGAATGGCCTCAGTGTCGGTCTGATGAAAAAACTATCTGGTTCATGGGAACGTTGAAATCAAATTGGAATTACGTAATGAGAGAACAATGCACCCTCATGTAACATTTTTTCCAGGCTTGCAGAACTTTCGTTTTCACTTAATGTGCATCCAGTGGAACCTAGTGGTGATTATGCTTCTACACATTACGAGGATTACAACTATTTTAGCACCTTTTCAAAGTAAGTAGATGTAATATCATAAGCGTTCTAAGTTCAGGTGATGACGTACTAAGGTTTTATTTACGCATCGAGGCGTGCAAGAGTTAGAGCTGCAATGTTTGTCCACCCAATTGCTTTATGAAAGGCAAACACTTTTCTCCTTTGTGATAAATAATGCAGTAAAGCTTTAACAAAGGCGTTTGCCCTTTGATCAGCCAAGTTTGGTTGACAAGCACTGTAGCTGCACCTCTTTCATGCTTCAATGCGTAAATAAAACTTTGCTATGTCATCACTTGCAATCAGCGTTCAAATATCTTTGAACGCTTATTTTTGGTTAACTAACTACATTTATAAATTTTTGCTGTCAGTTTCGAATTTGTTGCTTTTTGTAAGACCTTTATTGGAAAAATAACCGTACTGTTGCTGTTGGTGTAAGCTCATTATTAGAATGTTGATTTTTTGCCAGGCTTTCGACGTCAAAGTTAGCAAATAAGGGTAATAAATAATAAGCCTTGACGAAACATTAACAAAAGTTAACGAGCAACAAATATTGAACTGAAAATTCAACAGTAACTGAGGGAGACTGCGAAGTGAGCTTGCGCTCTTCGAGTCAGCAGCCACCCGTTATATATGTCAAATGCAATCGGTTCCAGCCGCGAGTCGAACCCGTCACGTAGGATCTGTCACCTGCGTGTGGTACCGCTAAGCCATGTCGCTGACAAGCTGAACGTTAAGTTAAAGGTAATTTAACGAAAGTTAATTTAGTCCATTAACTTCAAAAATCAATTTTAAGGTTTACAAAATAGTGCCCACCTATGGTACAACAGATATTTGTGGCGTATTTCTTAGTTTGTTCATCTTTGTTGTATCTGAAGTAACCTATAGACAGCGTTGTAATTTTTCTGCGATAAAAAGATTAAAAATAGTATTGATCTGGAATTTCAGCAGTAATTGAGAGCGACTGTGAATGAGCTTTTGTTTTTCCAACCAGCAGCCATCCGGTAAGTTACATGTGGCGGCTTCAGCCGCGAATTGAACTCGTCACATAGGACTGTCACCTGCACGCGGTTTTGCTTGCTATGTCGTGATAAAGTTTCCGCTTACGCGATAAAATCGCAAACTCGTTGCCCATGGCCACAAAGGAGACTTGGCAAAAACTCATAATGCTGACAGTCGTGACAGAGTTGCAGTAACATAGATTTTGACCAAGTCCGTTTGTAAGTTGAAAAATTATTTATTGTAAGTCGCAATGTTTAGAACATTTTCAGGTACTCTGAAAAAAGTACAGTTGTGAAAAACAAATAATTTTAGAAACTGCCTTAGTTTCTAATATATGCCTCCAGCTTTTATTTTTTAAATTCTTAGTGTCTAGTTTTCATAATACCAAATCATGAAGTAAAATCTTCAACTTTACTCGCTGTATTACGCCTGCGAGTATAATGAATGGCCCCATATCCGCGCTTAGTGCCAGGGTAACACAGCTCAAAAAAAGAAACGTCGCAGCGGTGGCGATCCGTTGACGACACTCTGTGTCTGATTTCACCGGCCCGGGAATCGAACCCCTGGCCTCTTGCACCGATAGCAATGTGCTTAACAATTTGAGCTAATAATCTTTGCTGTAACTTTTTGAGTGCAATATTTTGTAGATATGAAATTGGGCAGGAAATCGATTCATATCGATTGGCAAAGTCGTACTTTGATGTTGGTGAATACAAACGAGCAGCATATGTGGTTCGAAATGCCACTTCCAACCTCTGCTATTTTCTCAATGCTTATTCTCGATATTTAAGTGCTCTACAAAAGCAAAGACAGGAAAATATTAATAATCATAGTAAGATGAGTTAACTGCTTGTGTTTCGTCTCTCTTCCGGGCGGCCGTTTCGGCTCACTTCTGGTGCCAATGTCAACGCTATGATCCTACATTGAGCTGGGTCTTTGCATCATTTGCACCATGGCATAAGAGCCAGCTCAGCGTAGGTTTATAGCGTTGACTCTGGAAGTGAGTCGAATCATCCTTCCAAGTGTCTCAGCTGTTTCTTGTCTGTGATATTTTTGATGAAATCGCTGATCAACTCTCTATTTTGCCGTTTGCCAATGTTAACAACGATTTGCGTCAAATTATATGAAAGCCTATAAATGGTATTAATGATTTCTTGCGTAATTTAATCTTCGGATAAGTACGGCACGAGCTGTCTTGTGTTGTAATGATACAACATCAAACTTAATTTTAGTCACATTCGGACTGCTTGCTCTGTTGTTAGATTTGAAATGCTTCATGTAGAGAAAATTTTGCACTCACTTGTCTAGTGTGGAGTGTTTTTAATGCGGTCTACACGACATTTGGGCGCAGAAACATGTGGGCGCGAGCGCGTGATTTTTAGCATGCGCATTTTTTAGAAACTTTTTAATGACATAAAAACATTTTTATAGAATGCGGTTTTAAACTGATGCAAATGATTTTCAATTGCAGCGATCGTTCCACATGTTTTAATTTACGTATACGTTACTTCAAGCGAATAAAGTGAGAGATCGATGTTTGCGGAAACGTTACAAAAAAGTTGAAACAAATTCAAGGCCAATTAGCGATAAAGAAGATTCATTTCCCCCTAATTCATTGTTTTCCCCAAAATGCGGCTAACAAATTGCAAGAACAACGTAACGTTTGTAACACTGTTTTTATGCTGCATTTATCTTGACAATATTACGTCTATAAATCACAAAAAGACCGTCAGTACTGTACGCTGTTTTTATGACCTTTTTCTTGTTCGTAAATCTCTTTAAACAACTATGAAAACACCGTAACGTTACTTGCGTTTTTTTCGGTCTTGCAATTATAGTGGTGTTTTTTCTTTAATGATAAATTGCAAGAACAACGTAAATGATTTCATATATTCAGTGACAAATCGCAAAAACAAGTTAACTGCGATATATTATTGCGTAACCCTGCAGTTACGCTGTTTTTTTTATTTATTTTGCTAAAATTTGAGATCTCGCAATTCATTTTGCAGCTACGCTGTTTTGTCGATTTATGCTTGAAAAAGAAGTGAATTTTAATAAATTGAAAAAAGAAGAAACACTAACTGGGACTAGTTAGATTCAAACTTGAAAAAGAAGCGAACTTTAATAAATTGAAAAAACAACGTAATCGTGATGGATAGAGTTTAATTTCAACCCCCAAAACACCATTCTCTAAATGCCCCATTTTACCAAAAAATTAATGGCTTGTAGATAAAAAGCTCTTTCAGTGGAAGTACGAAAGGGCACGCGTCTGAACCTTTCAAGTGATAACTATGTTTTTTTCTCAACAATGTTGTTCTTAGGAGTTTGCGGCAGCATTTTTTCGAGAAGGCCCTCCGTGGAGATTACGATCGGGCGCTCGTAAGTGCTAAATTTTGGCTCTAAAAAAAGTTCAAGAAAGCAAATTGAAGACCTAAAAATTGTAACATTATCGCTGCAATGTTGTCCTATGATAAAAAATGCGTGAGAATAAGACGACTAACACAAGGTAATCAATGATTGAAATATTGCAAAATTCTGAGAAGAACTTTGGCTTTAAAAAAAAGTTCAAGAAAACAAATTGAAGACCTAGAAATTGGGACATTATTGTTGCAATGTTGTTCATCGATAAAAAAATGCGTGAGAATAAGACGACTGCAACAAGGTAATCAGTGATTGAAATATTGCAAAATTCTGAGAACTTCGGATATTTCGTTGAACAAAAGAAGTTGATTTTGAGAAGATACTTGGTCACTCTTGAAGGCAAAAGATCGAAATTTTTATGCAAATAACAGCCGACACACGATTTTTTCTCTCAAACATAATTCCATTTCAAATTCTTTTTGTCTTGCTAGCCTGTGTTGCATCAACGTTTTGCTTTTAAATCTACAACTCATACCTTCTCAAACTACAGTACTAGATAATCATTGATCATGAAATTGAATATTCTTTATAGCTAACTTGACCTTGACTTTGCTTTGGCTTTTTGTAACGTTTCCGCAAATATGCGCCTACGTCTTTTACGTTATTCGCTTAAAGTAATTTACGTAAATTAAAACATGCCGAAAGATCGCTGCAACATGAAAATGATTTGCATCAGTTCAAAATCGTATTTTGCAAAAAAGTTTTTGCGTAATACAAATGTTTCAAAAAAATGCACTCTCTAAAAATCACGTCTTGCACCCAAATGTCAGCGCCCAAGGGTCACGCGCCCAAATGTCGGGTTTCGTTTTAATGGTAGCCCCAAAATATGTGATAATTATGTAGAGTTCTTTGTTTGTTCTAAAGCGATTGAAACACATATGTTTTGTGGCAGGTAAGGTTATGCGATTTCGCATCTTTCTATTGCTGTTTTACATCGATAACATTGCTCAGCAGTTAACTGTATGCTGCTAGGATACCGTTTTAGTTCGTTGATATGACTCTATAAGTTGTTGCACCTCAAAAGTTTGTTGTTTCATCCTTAGCTAAAATGTTTTTTGACAATTAGCCTATATATCCGCTGGAAAAAGTAATATATCAAATTTATTCTAGTATAACATATCAAATTTTCAATCAAAATCTAAGCCTATAGTCTGGATGTGTGTTATAAGGACTCAGCTAATTCCAAAATTACACGATTGCGTGTTATACTTGAGTAAAGAGGCTAGTTAAAAACAAGAAATCGTCATTATCCTGGTGGTATTACGCTGAAGCATGTGACGAATGGCGGGGCCCATCTCTGTGGCGTAGCGCCAGGTCAACTCAGCTCCGGAAAAACGTCACAGCGGTGGCAAGGTGTTGACGACACAGTGTTTGATTTGACCGGCCCAGGAATTGAACCTCAGACCTGCCGCACCGAAAGCGATGTGCTTGACCACTACGTCGAAAAGCAAAAAAAGAAACAGATTTAATGAGCAGGCGTGATTATGCATTGTGTCAATGTCTGGACTGTCAAATGGCACATTAAAGCGTCGAAACTGAATTGTCTGAAAGGTAGATTGGTCATGCTAAACAGCCTTTCCTTGCTTCGCTTAATGAATACTATGTATTATTTTAAAGGTATGAGTGAAAGATCTCTCGGTAAGAACACTGATCTTCGAGTTTTACGAGCAGAATTATTGCAAGCAATCAAAAATGGCAATGAAGATGCCTTTATTTTGTATCTTTATGGTATTTTGTTGAAGAAAACGTGTGAAATGTCAACAACTGCGCAACGCAGTGAAGCTATTCGTATTTTGTGTCATTCAATCCAAAAGTTTCCAATGAATTGGGGTGCGTGGCATGAATTATCTTCATTAGTGGCTGATCAACAATCAGTAAGTTCGCACTTAAAGTTTGTTGATCTTCAAGGGACCATAAGGCGCACTTTAAATCCTTTTCTTAAAAATTGATCTTGCACTTTGTAAGCTAATGTATGGATCGGGTAGTGTTTTATGCTTTACCGCTGGTAAAATGTTGAGTTTTTGTTTAACGAGTTTTATACGATAACCTGATACCTTTTCAAAAGTATCTAATTGTAGATCAGTGGTTTTTATTCTGAGATCTATGGCATATTTTTGCAGCTCCCATAAAACAAACTCCTGAGACGTATTTCTGTAGCTCCTCGCTGCGTGCGGTTCTTTGATCAATGCGTAAGGTGGCTCCTCTCTACAGCAAATCAAAAATGGAGGATAATTTAATTTTACATGCAAAACGATTAACATTTTATTGCTGCACTACAAACACTATGATAAGCGGTTTAAAAGAAAGTAAGCTAATAACTAATTATTTTAAAAAGCCATTATTTTCTTTTAATGTAGTTCTATAAGCAGTCTACTATCGTAATGCTTTGGGATGGAGGGTGCCCTCACCCCGATAGGTTCAAACTTCTGCTGGAGGTGCAGAAACAGTCCAAGGATGAGAGCTCATGTGAATAGAGGGTGCAGGGTCTGAAAGCACACAGTAAAGCAAGGGATGCATGATCAGCTTCATTATGCTAAGGGAATGCGGGTTAATAGACAAATGAAAACCATAAGTGCCGGCAGCAGTTTGAGAAAACATGTGTAACAAAAAGTATTTTAATGAAGCATTTCTGTTGGTCTCTTTTAAATCTATATACGCATGTGAGCGGCTTTTTTTCTGCATCAACTACGTCAAAACAGATATGGCTTAGTCTAATAAATATTAGGTTGCAACTATTCTGTTTGAATGAAGATAATGATGACATCTTGCGGCCCTGATGTACAGATGCTTCGCCACAATCACAGAAACCGAGTCTGATTAAATTAACAGCTTTCTTAAATGCGACATGTGATTGCTTTTAGATTATAATCAAACGAAAAATGCACGGTGTATTGATTTTTATTGTGAAAATACGGGGATGGGCATTTCAGAATAGTTTACTATTCTGAAATTATTCCGAATGGTTACAACCGAATCCAGAACACCGAATCCTATTCTGTTATTTAAATCAACCTATTTTGCGAAAACTTCAGCAGCAAACCTGCAATAGCAGTGAAAAAAAATTGTTTTAAAAAATAACCTCAAAGCAACACTTTGTTAAAATGTACCGGTATCGTAAAACTTTCAGGTGGAGCTGATGTGGCTGGAATACAAAGATGCTTAGAACCACGTGAAAAACGCTCTGTGTGTTGCCGTTATTTACGCGTTGTTATTGCACGCGTGACAAACAATCACAGTTGGTAATAAAATGATTGGCTTTTCAATGAAATCGAATCCAATTACCCGGTTTGTACCGCTAAAACTATTCCGGATAGTTTGGGATTTGGATCCTTTTGGATTCGGTATTCTGAAATGCCCATCCCTATGAAAGCAGTTTTGGCTCTCCCAGTAGCTTCTACTATGTAGAATATGGGTCAAGTTAGCTTTGTAAGTGCAAGAGGTTGCGGAACACTTCTCTAAAGGGTTCAGGAAGGGTATGTGGTCTCAAGTGTTAATAGCATATCGATATCTCCTTGCATGATCATTTAATATTGGTTCTTTCATTTTTCTTTTCAAGGGCTGCTTTGATTTCATTAGAAAGATATGAGGGTTCGCAGACCAAAAAAAGAGGTTAATAACTATACTATGCTAAATGCTTGAGGCAGATCAGCGCTTTTCAACAGGGTGGACCGTATTGTATACCACACTATAAGATACTATCAACAAACGATATAAGGAGGGTATACCGTCAAGACCAGACCATACTCAACTCTCGGCTTAGCGCTTTTTCTGTGCGCAAAAGTTTTAGATAATGGTGCTCTCAGGGTCCCTCAAAAAAGGTTGTTAAAGGCCCGCCCCTGTTGTGAGGTGTACAAAGTTTTTCAAGAATTGTAAAATGTGTGCCACAGGAAAAGGTTAAGGAGCGCTTAGACAAATGATGTACTAGTCTACTATACCTGTAGACTCGGGTCAAACCAGTGACTTTAAAGTTGGTATTCACAGTTTCCTGCTTGACGCTAAGCATTAGAGGAACAGTGTGGGGAACAAACCGGCAAGTTTGCATGTTGTGCGGTTGGGAAAAGGCCTCAGTGAGCTCGTTATAGCACTTTCATTGCTTTTTTTTGTTAGGAGGATAAATATGGAACTGCATATATGTTGCATTTTTTATATTTTTACTAGCACTATGACCGAAATTTTTGTAAATAGATGCATGAGATGGAGTTGCCAAATCACTGGATGAAAGAATTCTTCTTTGCTCAAACTCATGTTGATTTAATTAATGCAGATGATGCACTGGCTATATATGATTCCCTCAAATCTTCTGGGTTTGAAAAAAGTTATCACATAAAAACTCAGGAAGCTATCGCTCACCACAACAGAAGAGGTGAGCTGGTGTAAAAAATATAGATGCGGTGACGCTGCCCTTATCTAACTGAACCTAAATGGGAGTTAGTGTTGTTTTTTCGCTAGCTAGGATCGGTCAAACCAGGGCAGCTAACTCGCAAGAATTTTTGATCTAGTTCGAGATTGAGTTCAATAATTCCCACCGAGTTTATTAACTTCATGTGGTTTTTATCGGGTTTAGGTTAAGTTCAAGCAACTTTCGTCGTGTTCGAGTTAGGCGAAAAAGACAGAGTTGAAGTTTTGAGTTCGCTGCCCTGGTTCAAACTACGCGTCGTATATGCGGTGAAAGTGACAGAATAGTTCATGACTGCATCAAAATAATGCGTTAGTGTTACAAACTGTTCATAGGTAGTGTGGTGGACAGCTGTTGCTGTAGTGCACAAGGCTAGCAAAGAAGCGTCTGATATTTGTTCTAATTCGATTTCCCCTCATTAAAAAATTGAGGGCTAGGAAGGACGACGTCGCTTTTTGTTGTACCGTGGCCGCGCGGGGAGATTTGACTAGACTCTGAGTGTTACGTAACTTCTGTTACGCGCAAATGACGACATCAAAAACAGTAAAAGTTAAAAATAACTGTAAAATCAAAAAATTGATTATAATGCAGAAACTAGAACCAAGAATCGGGTAAAACCACTATAATTGGACATGTGGACCGCGTAAATGTGGCAGCGGTGAGAAAAAGAAAGTCGCTGTCAGGAATTGGCTTCATGGGCAACCATCTGATTTTTACAAAGGTGGCATAAACAGTAAACACCCTTGTTCATGTGTGAAACACAGCTATTAAACTCGATGTTGACCACGTTGAGAAAAAACAGCGTGAACCTTTGGCAACCAACTTTGTTTTGATACATGAATGGTTTTGTAAGGCTCTGTATATTTCACATTAGTAAGGGGATTAGTCTTGCTAGACATGATGCACAGGATAACTCTTAAAACTAAGAAAGTTTTTAGTACAGTAACAATACAAGCCTTCGCCAGTACAACACTAGCTTGATCAGGCGTCTTATTCAAATGGAATGGCACATAAAGTCAAAATTTTATGAAAAAATACTTGTTAGCGATGTAGTGAGTTTCTATTTGAAATTAAGACAGCAGTGATTGGGAGATTAAAAATGAAACAGCTTAAAATGACGATTTTGACCTTTTGTTGCTTTTAACCAGTTGGTGAAAGTAAAATTGGGTTCTGTCTTTGGTTTGAATGGGAATTTACATTTTTGTTGTAACTCATTTGATTAACCATGTACTAAGTGCTGCAACCATGCCCATTACCCACTCAGGGTGTTGCAGCTTTTACCTTGCCTACTCTTGCCTTTGAATTCCTCTTCTACCTGCATGCTATACTGTCTTGCAAATCAAGAACTCAGTAAGTCCATTTTTTTTAATTTTTGTTGATTTTTTCACCCAATGGCAGAAAGTTTAAAAGCACACCTTTTCTCCAAATTTTTAGGAAAAATTCACGCAAGCTGAACAGGTAGCCGACAGTAAGTCCAACTCCCTTTTTTTTTTGAACTTTTTTGTTCCCGGAAACAAACCCATTAACAGTAAGTCCTTTGTGTTGTGGTATTATTACCCATAATGAGCGCATAAAAACCAGCGTTTGCATTTACTGTGTGGGAGAAGCGAAAGTAAAACGCTTTGAACTTGAACTTTTCACAGAGTTTAAAAAAATAGTGATTAGGGAATCTAAAAATTTGAGCGAAATCCGTCGATAGTTTTTGCTTTAATTAAAAAAATTGGTTGCGAGCAGTTTTGCGTTTATCTCCAAACGTACTTTCTGAACTTACTGCGTTTTTGATTTGCACGGCTGCATAACGTTCGTCATTTTGTTGCCTCTTTTCTTGTGCCACTTTTTATAACTTCTTAATTTTATCATTTTCTATTTCTTGCCGACGGTGAGGAAATAAAAGATTGTATTTGCATGATGGCACAAAAAGTCGAAAGTTTATAGAAAAGAGATTCCTTGTTTGCGATAATGTTTAATTGTGCAGAATTCGATGAAGCGATTGCCATTCTGGAAGAAGTTCGAGCAGAGGACCCATATCGATTAAATGAAATGGATATTTTATCGAACATGTATTACGTGAAAGGCAGACGAGCTGACTTGGCGTTTTTGGCCCATCATTGCTCTGAAGTGGACAAGTACAGAGTGGAAACCTGCTGTATTGTTGGTGAGGTATTTTCTTCGTTAAAAACTGGTATCTTGTAAATTGCTTTTACGTTTCTGCTACCCCCAAGTTATGGTAAGAATATTGCTGTCAAGATTGTAGTGTACCCGCTGGCTAGCTCAGTCGTTAAGCACATCGCTGTTGATGCGGGAGGTCTGAGCTTCGATTCCCGGCCGGTAAATCGGACACAGAGTCTCCACCGCTGCGGCGTTTCTTCGGAGCTGTGTTGCCCAGGCGCTATGTCATAGAGATGATCCCTGCCACTTGTTACACGCTTCGGCGTAATACCGCGAGTGCAATGAAGTTTTCGTTTTAGCTTGGCATAACATAGCTCTCGTTTGTCTAAGGCTATGAATGGTTTGTGATGCTTTGGTGTGATTTCATTTGGTTTCTTGGTGTTTTTATTGTAACTAATCCACATAATAGAGTCTGCATAACAAGCTTGTGAGGTTGAACGGTCTGAACGAAAAAGGTGGCAGCGTTTATGTTGTGAATTTTGTGTCCAGATCGTTTTCATCTGTATGATGTGGGTAGAGCTTTGGTATGCAGTGTGTGTGCGATGCAAGTACATGTAGTGTTAATTCTAAATTCATCCTTACGTGAATCAACTCTTCTGTTTTATGCAGAAAACAATTTCTGTGTTTGTGCCAGTGCATCCGTGGACATAGGTGCCGAGTTAGTGATTTCATCGGGCATGCGGTAATTTTATGACGTCAAAATCAAAACATCACTACGTGATTACTTAAATCTTAAGAGTTAGTAAAATTGAAGACATTAATTTTTTCGCAATCATGCAAATTCAAATCTTGGTGGAAAAATATCTCTGGAAAATTTTCGTGGAGCTGCTGCAGCTGCAGCTCCAACAACAATAATTTTGAGAAAATTCTCGTCTGTACGAAGCGAATTTTGTTGCAAAATGGAAATAATAAATTTTCTCGGAGAAGCCTTAGATCAAGTATGTCCAGCCTTTTTTTGCAGCACTGCGAGCTTATGTGGGCTTAATTTCCTTATATGAGCTGCAAAAGTTGTACGTTGCTTTCTAGAGCTAAAAAATCCCCGTGTTTCTAAAAAAAAGTTCTTCACTGCTTTGTAGAACTTTCTAATGAATGGTGAGTGGGCCGCACAGGAGCACCAAAAGGGCCACATGCGGCTTGCGGGTTAACCATTGCCGCCTTAGATTAATGCAATGAATACAAGCTGCTCTTGCAATATTCATTGCAACGTCACACAAGCAAATAATTGAAAAAAATATCATTGCACTAACTTTTTTCGTTGTCGGAAAGTTTGTTTAGCCTAATTTTTTACTCGATCCAAAACGCTACATGTCGGAATTTGGTGATATACGTCATGATTTGTTTTCGAAATAGGCCTATTATGTTACAAACTTACGAAAACTTAATCAGTGAAAGTTAGTTTAGCTTACTTCATTTCTGTACGTGTAACCTAGCTATTCGCAACGAAGCTTTCTATCTGCTGCTTTTTCACAATCTCAGCCAAATTATTGAAAACAATATATGTTTAATCCAAAAAAAAATCTTATTCAGAATGTATTATACAATTAGCAGAATTAGCGCAAATCAAAAGCATTGTATTAACAAACAGAAACGAATTTTAGTTGGCAAAGCACAATACTTCAACTAAATGTATTACTCATGAGCGAAGCTTTAGACCAGTGTTTCTTATCCCGTGCCAAGCGGCCGAACCCCAACAACTTCGCGGCTGTCTCAACCGAACCCTAGATACGGACAGCGTGACGTCCAATTTTCCTCCCAAAATCAGGTGAAGACCAAAAAAGAAAGGTCATCACGTCTTCCGATGTCCAATTTTCCTCCCAAAATCAAATGGCCAGCGGCCCCCTGGGTACGCCCCTGAAAGTATTAGGATATTGAAGGACTTCCACCGAACTCCTGGGACTGCTCCGTCGAACACTAGGGGTTCGGTCGAACCCCGGTTAAGAAACACTGCTTTAGACTGTCACGAAAACAAAGACTTTCATTGCCAAAACTGCAATTTGTCTAACTGCGGGTAAGAGTTCAAGACCTGTTTGTAAGAGCGTTCAATCGTAAAATTCTCATGTCATGAAAAGCGGCGGAAAAGGAGATTTAGCAGAAAGTTATGTCATTAAAACCAAATAAAAAAACATTAGCAAAATACATTTCATAACATAACCAAATGTGCGGACATACCGCGAAGTCGGTGCCAGTGTCCGTGGACGTAGCTCGTCTGTGATTCTCCGCTCTTGAAGTTCTGTATATGTCGCTTCAAATCAAATCAAATTTTCAGTACACTCGCGGTATTACGCCGAAGCGGGGCCATCTCGGCGACTTTGCGCCTGGGCAACACAGCTCCGAAGAAACATCGCAGCAGTGGCGACACTGTGCCCGATTTGACCGTTGATTAAACCCAGGACCTTCCGCAGCCATAGCGATGTGCGAAACAACTGCCCTACCGGCATATTCTAGTTAAATGCACTCTTTGATTTTTGAATTGCTTGCGTATGCATTACACAAAGCTATGATTAGTGGAGATTTGTTATGACGCGTTTTATCACTTCGGTGGTTGCAAATCTTTATAAATACTCAAAAATTAAGTCGCCACAACCTTCCTTTCCAAGCTCAATTGTTTAGTACATCGCTATTGCTGCGGGAGGTCTGGGATTTCATTCCCGGCCCGTTCATATCGGACAGATTGTCGCGAACGACTCGTCACCGCTGCCATGTTACTTTTGAGCTGTGTTGCTTTATAGACGCCAAGCTACGGAGATGGACCCGCCACTCGTTACATGCTTCGGCGTAGTACCGCGAGTACAATGAAGATTTGATTTTTTTTTTTTTTTTTTTTGAAATAAAATCGATTCCGAGTTTTGTAGGTCAGCCAGCAGATGTAACAGTCTTGCTTTTGACTGCGTTGTAATTTTATCAATGACTTCTATCTTTCCCAGGTAACTACTACAGTATTCGAACAAATCACGAAAAAGCTGTTTTGTATTTTCAACGGGCGTTGAAACTTAATCCGAGTTATTTGAGTGCCTGGACTTTAATGGGACATGAATATACTGAAGTAAAGAACACGTCCGCCGCTATACAAGCTTACAGGTTAGTAGGACAAAAATCGTCATTAGCGTAGTTATTAGGGGCATCACTATCGGCGTGGGAGGTCTAGGCTCGATTCTCAGGCCCGTCAAATCGGACACAGTGCTGCCAACAGCTCGCTACCGTTGCGACGTTTTTGTGTTGCCCTGGCGCTAAGCCGTGGATATGTACCCCGCCGCTCGTTACACGCTTCGGCGTAATCTCGTGAATAGAATAAAGACTTGATTTATTTGCTTGTGCCGCGACGAATTTAAATTTGATTTCATGAAGTTATTATTTCTAAACCTCTTCACAATAAAACCAGAGTACAACTTGCTAGATGATGATGCATTAGCAAAAAAATGGTGTTTTTCGTGGATTCAACTGTGTTGTAGTGACGACAACACTATAGTAGATGGAAAGCGAGAAGTAGCCGACATTTTTATTGTATTTTAACGATATATTATGTATTTGATGCTTACTTTGATTTGGTGAGTGCTTGTGCATGTAGGCGTCGACCGGCGGGGGCAGGGTTGGCGCCCCCTCTACTTCAGCACTAAAGAGAGCGATATATGTCTGGCCTTCGCGATGTTAGGTTTACTACAATGTACATGCGCAGTAAGCGCTAAATCATAGTATTGTTTTGTCGCAATTTTGCGCTCACGTTATATTTAGAGTTACAAGAAATCCCTGTCGGCATGTGGTCAGCTTCAAAGTAGTCAAATTAACAATTACCACATATTGTGTTGATTTTTAACGAAGAAAACAAAATTCTTTTCAAAATTCTCGCCCCCATGCTGTTTGCCTTTTTAAGTAAAAATTCACGCTTATGCTCGTGCATGTTCAATTTTTTGTTTCGGGCCAAGTTTTTGACTGTTGTGTTTCATTTCGTTTAAAGTATATCGCATCTTGAAGCAACTTTTGGAAAGGTTTTTCAACACGCGTTCTCTGCTTGTTGCAAGTTTTTTGTTTCAGGAATGCAGTTGATTTGAATCGACGAGATTACCGAGCGTGGTATGGTTTGGGCCAAACATACGAGCTACTAAAAATGCTCACTTATGCTTTATATTATTATAAGCAGGTAGGAAATCTGTTTTTGTAAATTTCTGTTGCTTCACTTGCAATGAGAACGAGAAACTTGACCACACTCACGTTTCGCAACATACTGACCGGTCGGTGTAGTGGTTTAGAACATCGCTAACAGCGCGGGAGGTGTGGGTTTATTTCCCGGGCTGGTCAAATTGGACACCGTCGCCGACGGTTTACCTCTTTTTTGGACATTTTTGTGTTGGCCCGGCGCTGAGCAGCGGAGATAGATCCGGCCACTCGTGACGCTTTCTGCGTAGTGCCGCCAATATCGTAAAAATTTGTTGTTTTTTTTTTGACGTTTCGGAATAATTTGATTGCGCGAGGTTAAGGTTATTTTGTGAAGTCCAGTTTTATGTGAATTTAAGAATGCACTAGATGCTTAAGTAGTTTTACCGCTTTTGAATCAAAAATCTTTATTATGCTTCCGGTATTACGCCGAGGCGTGTAACAAGCGGTGGGGCCCATCTCCGCGGCATAGCGCCTGGGCAACACAGCTCCGAAGAAACAGCACAGCGGTGACGAGCTGTTAGCGAGAGCGCCCGTTGCGATGGCGTTGTCTTCAACAACTGAGTTAATTATTGTTAGTAAGTTAAGGAAGATGCATTCGAATGAAAGGTAGTTAGTCTGCATGTAACACGCATGACGAGGTGCATACTGCATAATATGTAATTGGCCTATGCATGCTCTGTGATCTGCGCGTTGGTGCAGATTATGCAAATTGGCTTTGTTTCTAAGCTCTTGAAACTTTGCATATTATGCAAAAACATTCAAAATTAAAGTTTTACTGGAGCTTTAAAAATCAGTAAAATGCAAAATACAATACACTTAAAATAAATGATAAGATTTATCAGGCATGAGTTGCTTCTAATTTGCATTTTGATGATAGAGCCCCCTAGTTAATTGTATTGCGAAAATGAAAAGAAACTGGTTGATTTAGTACATCTGAAGGTAACTATTGAGGAGCAAAGACCGGCAGCGCTCTCCCACTCGGTGGAAAGTTTTTTTTTTCTGAAGTTTTTAGTTTTGATCAGGCTCATCGTCTCCGTCCTTTCGATTCCCGAATGTTGATGGCTGTCGGGGAAACTTATGAATCACTGCAACGAACTGAGGAAGCGAAAATGTGCTATAGAAAAGCGCTAGCGGTAGGAGACATTGAAGGAATGGCAAATATCAAACTGGCCAAGTAAGCATCTGTAATTTGCCTTAGTTCTTGCGCTTAGAACTGTTTTCACTTCACTAACATTCAACTGGGGAATTTGTTGGGAAAAATGCTGTTCAAATTCACGCTGTGCATATTTTCTTGGAAATTTTGTATACCGCATCAATTTCAATGCGTGTATTGAGACTAACCCTATGATATTAGTTACGCATAACCTATTGGTTTTTCAAAGTAACATTTATAATTTGCAGATTTTTTATTGTAGATAATGTTTGCTTTATTGCAACTGTTAGAGACGTCAATATCGGTGCGGAAGGTCTGGGGTTCGATTCCCGGGCTGGCCAAATTGGACAAAGTATCGCCACTGCCATGAAGTTTCTTCGAAACTGTGTAGCCCAGGCACTGAGCCTCGAAGATGGCCCCGCCACTCGTTACACGCTTCGGCGTAATACCGCGAGTATCATGAAAATCTGATTTTTGATGATGTTTGTTTTAGATTGTACAAGGGCGAGAAGGCGAAGGAATGGGCAGCTTACTATTATGAACGATACGCACAACAAGCAGAGGAACGTGGAGTGGTGGAAGGCACCACTGCGCATACTGAAGCATTCGAGTACCTGGCTCGACATTATCTCAGCATAGGCTCGCTTGATCCCGCTGACTATTATGCTCATAAATGCTGCGAGTACATTGAGGTATTTTTGAGCATTTGTAAACTGTTAAGATTATTTAACGATAACGGACATGTTACGAGCGTTATAAGTTATAGTTGCCTACGAGCTTGCTGTGCATGGCTTAACGATTCAGCTCACTAAAGATTCGTGATCCTTATGAAGGAAAAAGTGCTTCGAACCAAATCGCAACTCATGAATCAGTAAGCACCTGCCAGAAACTTTTTTAAGTGGCAGTTCAAATCAAAAATCGAATCGTCATATTATTGTCTAGGACTTGGATATTACGCCGAAGCGAGTACTGAGTGGCGGGGCCTTCTCCGCGGCTTAGTACCTGGGCAACACAGCTCCGAAAAAACGTCGCTTGGATGGCGAGCCGTTAGCTACACTCTCTGGTTTGACCGGCCCAGGAATCGTACCCAAGACCTGCTACACTTTGAGCGATATCTTCACTGGCTGTTGATGTTATTTGCAGGTTCGGGAGAGTGGCAATGCTGTCTTACGTGAAGTCGCACAAATGAGAGCGAAAATGGGAACCGATTCCAGTTCTGCAAAGTCTATCCATCCCACTCCAAGTCATTTGGCCACACGGGAAGTGGATGACAGTATGACGGGAGCCGGGGTATCTCCCGCTACTAACATGGGTCCTATTAAACTTTCTTTCTCACCCGGACAAGCCGAGTCAGACACGAGTAATATGTGAAAATTGATTCTCTGGTTATGCATTACAAAAAAAGATGCCGAAAAATCTTCGATTCCGTGGTCGAATAACCTTGAGCGGCGATTTGTTTTACTTGAAAAATGAACTGTTGATGGAGTTGAATCAAATCAAGGTTTGAAGACAACAGAATATACTGTTGGAAGCAGGGCGATATTATGACTTTGGAGGAGGCGGCCTAATTTTCCGCGTGCTCCCATGATTTTTGCAAGCCTGATTTTGACGTCAGCAACACACTGTTTTATGGGTGGCTCCGGGACTATATCCCCGGATAGCCTATCATGAGCCGGGACTACAGCTCCCCCTTGATCCAGTCCTGATTGTCTGAGGTGGCACAGACTTGGCGACCTTGTAGTCTCTGTGACTGCTTTTTGTGTTTTTGTTTGAAGCTTGTTATATTTAATGTTTTATCGACAAATGAATGTACTGTTACTGATTGGAGGTTACAACACCTGTTTCGACCGTCTTGATACAACCGCGCTGCTTCAGAGCCAGAAACAAATGACTTGTTTTTGCGTTCTCAACATTTGTGGTCGTATGTTTAGTTTTTGTGTCTTCCATTTTTTTCATGAAAATGTAGCTGTTAGAATTCACATGATATTCTAAGGTATTTTGCTGCTCTCTAGTTAACATGAGTAGCCTAATAGGTGCGGATAGTTACTGGAAGGTGCTGAGATATTAGCTGATTTTCCTGAATATTTCGCTGATATTTCTGCGTGTTTGTACGTTCAAACAGCGAACCCGCAAGCGTTTTTAATAGAGCTAAGCGCAGTCATTTTTACCAAGTTTATGCTAGGATAAATTCAAAAAGCAATCAACTGTTTTGGAGATTAAGTTTGAGTTCAGGGATTTTGAGTTCGAGTCAAAACAGTCTGAGTTCGGGTTCCCAGCCCCGGTATCAACTCTTAAATTCAAGCTCTGATATGCACGAGTTTGAATTTTTGAGGCTCTAGTTCTTGGGTTCTCAACCAGGGCCACAAACGCATTATTTGTTAATGGTAATTTACCATGTTGAGGCCAGAGGACCGCTGGAGTGTGGTTGCTATGAATGAAATATCGGCAGAACAGTTTATGGTTGTGCAGGGGGCCTCTGGTGTTGATAGTCTCGAGAAGGGGCCCAAACCGTAAAAGGTTGAGAACCACTGCTCTAGTTATCTATTGTTGAAACACGTAGACTGTAGTCGAGATAGGCTAAAGTGTATGTCTACACATGAACTCATAATGCTATGGTAAGCTTTCGAAGACTTGCGAAGTTAATGCAATGAAGTCAGTTGTAGGTTTTTAACATCAGCAAATACAACGCTGGCACGGATTAATTATTGCCAACGTGAAAATAGCAGGGCATCGATCCGCTTGAAATATCGCTCCGTTTTAGGTTCAGGTTCCGCGAAATTAATTTTTGGCGCTTTACCACCGGTTCAGGATTTTCGTCTTTTGATTTTGCAGGATTAGTTCCGGTTGAAATCAAAAATACTTTGAATTATCGGGTTCTGGTTCGCAGAAGCAAAAATTTAAATTCGGTTTGGGTTCAAGAATTTCAAACCGCCAATTCGATTGTTGTTCTAGTACACGGCTGCAGTCGCTTTTTTTTTCAAAAGTACTTATTGCATTTAGGCTGATTGTACTTCTTAACATGCTACTGTAGCTCATAAATGACGTCCTCAGCGGCAGAAAATAACCTTAGATTAATTTCAGATGTACTTAACCGCTGACTGTTACAGCCACTACAACAATCATTCTTAGGAAAAATCTGCGTAAAAACACACGATTTAACGCAACGATAGCTCATTTAGTCCAAACTTAAAGAGTAACACAACAAAACTTCCACTAACGTAAGTTAGACAAGGTTTGGTTAGGACAAAAGTTATTTTAACGGTTCAAACCCGGTTAAGGTTCAAGAATTTTGATGACAATTGGTTCAGGTTCGGTTTACGTCCACTAAATTATAAAGGTTACGATTCGGTTTGGGTTCAATGAAAGGAAGCGGTTAATACGGGTTTTCGGTTTAAGTTCCGATTCGGTTCGACGCCCTGGAATATATCGAATTATTTGCAAAAATGCAAGTCAGTCCTCTAAGGAAATAAAAATGATGGCTGTTCCGCTGGGTGATGGGAAATATCCCAGGGCGATGTCTTTTCATCATACAGTAGGCCTACCTATTTTCTTTTCGGGGCCCAAAGATCCTTTCAGCGGCTCTAAGTATTGGCATATATACGCCTGTTGCAGAACCAACTGCGATACAAGAGCCCGGAGGAATTCCTAAGGCCTTACTTGAGCGAAACTTCCAACCAAACTAGCAGGGGTGGATCCAGGGGGGATGCATCTTCCTCCACCAGCCATTTTCAACAATGCTTTCGATGAATAAAATTTTTCCATAATTTTGAACCTCTTCATAACAATATGCTTTAGTCGCCTTAAGCTCGCATACTTGAAACTGTGCGAACAAAATGCATCATATTTGGTGAAGCAGTCAAAGTTAGGGGCCAAAAATATGAACTAACTTTGCCTGAAAATTGTTCAAATAACACTAAAACGGCTTTTACAGTATGCAAATTCTCAAAAGTTTTTCAAGGGAGCATGCCCCCGGACCCCCTTAGGGTCGAGTTTGTTACCTAAGTTGCTTAAGACTAACTCTGCCGCAAAAAACTGCGCTTGAAAAAGTGACGAAATTTGGTGCCCCTCTGAAAAAAATGCTGAATGCGCTCCTGGCATGAAACATTGTCAAAGGGCTTGTATTTACGCCCATTTCCGGGTCTAAACCTCTTAACGTCTTTGTATTTAGTTAACATTCAACCTTATTCAAAATTACATTCCCCCCCACCAAAACTTTCTGGATCCGCCCCTGCAAACTTGTATCATAAATTAATTTATTTTTAACTCTCTGGCGACAGGGAAATTAATACAGCTTCAAAATTAAATAAACTAGATAAAAATACTTGCCATGCAGACTTCGCCTGGGTGATAAAAACCGAAGTTTTTGTTGGTAAAAATAAAATTGGTCCGAACCATACACTAAATAGAACGAATCTGAGGAAAAAAACGTCCGAGATGTTACAAGAAAACAAATCACGTTATCAGTAATTGAGCAACACAATTTGGGCGTTTCTTTAAAATTGCCATAAAATCAGGAAAAGCGGAAACAATATTACAAAATAGATGAGAAATTTGCTAGGCATCAAGCCAAATGCAGTGCCAGTGACTAGAGACACTACAGTATTACGGTATCAACAAAGGAATGGAAAACAACCATACTGGATCGAGCCCAGCCCAGGGTTTAGATAAATAAAATTACAAAGCCGGTGCGTAAGCAACGCGTAAAGATGCGTTCATCGATACGCGACAGGCAGTAGCGCGGCACGCGACAAAAATTTTTCACACCTTGTTTGTTTTATTTCACTGTTCACCGATCACGCGAAAAGCTGCAAAATCCTTCTACAATTACTAACCTCATAATTTTAGATGCGTTGACGCACGTCGCGTATCGGTAAACGCGCCTTAAATGAGTCAAAAATCAACAAAATATCTTCATTATACTCGCGGCGTTATGGCGAAGCGTGTAACGAGTGGCGGTGTCCATCTCCGCGACTTAGCACGTGGGCAACCTTTGCGTGGATGCGAGCATCGGCTATGTCGCAGCGGTGGCAAACCGTTGGAAACACTGCGTCTGATTTTATCGGCCCGGTAATCAAGCCTCAGACCTTCCGCACGGATAGCACCTGCCTGAGCTAACCGTGCAGTCGTATATCTGTGTGTCATCCTTTTGCATTCATTTTCATTGTTAAAACAAGTTTAAATTTTGATCGTAACTTGCCGGTCCTACTACACACCGCAAAAGAGCGACATAGAACGACAATGGACGACAAAAGACTTCCTAAACACCGTGAAGTACGACAAAGGACTTCAACTTGATCTACTAAACACCGCAAAGAACGACAAAGGACCAGGAATCATGCCATAATACAGAACGACAAAGGACTTTCAATTAGGGTTAGGGTTAAACTAGGGTTAGGCTTGGGGATATCAGGTCCTTTGTCGTACTTTGCGGTGTTTAGTAAGTCCTTTGTCGTACTTGGCGGCAGTGGCGCAACCAGGATTTTCGTAAGGGGGGGGCTGATACATTTTTGTGATTTCGATTAGTTCCTTATTGCTCGTAATTTTCTAGTATCATGTCTGACTGTCTCGCGAGATGACGTAGGTCTATCGTCTATTTCAACAAGGAAAAGCCACGGCTAGTTTTTTTGCTCAAATCAATATCTGTGCATTAAAACAGAAGAGAGCTAAGCGTTATGTCCGAAACTAGTTTCACTAGGCATTAGGCAAGCGAAGTTTTTGTGAAATTTAGTTTATAATCTATCCCAAAGCGGCACATGAAGAGTCTTTTAACATTTTTTCAACCAAGGTATGCTTATCTTGCTACCTATTTCAACGAAGAAAAATTATGCAAATTACTTGAAAAAACTTGCGCGACAATGTTCAACTTGCAAAGTTTCAGTTGGGAAGAGAGAGGTCTTGGTACTGCAGCAATCTTGGACTCGGTGCTTGTTGTCAACGTCATCGAAGCAAATTTAAACAATAAAATGAGATCTTTCACTGGCACTTGCGGCATATTTATTTAAAACACTTTCTTTATCAACTGATCGTTCTCGGTGAATCGGTTGCGAAGCGAGACCGGTTAACCGTTGTTCTGACCGGTTAACGATTTTAATTCACAAATGATTTTAATTTACAGATACCGGTATCAGCTTAAAAGATTACATTTTTGTTGTTTTAACCTTGCTCGTAACCGCAGTTAACAATATTCTCGGACGTAGAAATTCATTAATTGTAAAAATGCCTCAGTAAAACTTAAATTTACATTATCTGTCAGGAGCGGATCAATAAAATTTTGGCGGGGGGATGCAGTTTTCAATTAGGTTGAATGCTCACTACGTACAAATTCGTTAGACCTTTAGACCCCAAAACGGGCCTAAATAACATAAGCCCTTTGAAAATGTTTCATGTCAAAGGCGTATTCAGAAATTTTTTCAAGGACAAGAGCATTAAATTTTGACATTTTAATCAAGCGTATTTTTTCTGGAAGAATTTAATGCAAATTGAGGAACGAAAACGGCTCTAGGGGGTCCGGGGGCATGCTCCCCCGAAAACTTTTTGCAAATCTACACACTGCAATGGCCATTTTAGTGCTTTTTGAACCTTTTTTAGGTACATTTTATTTAAATTTTTGCCCTTATATGTGCGTGCCTCACCAAGTATGATGCACGTGTTCGCACATTTTCGATTACGAGTGCTTAAGGCGTAAGAATTATTGTTATCGAAAAGTTTCGAAATTATGAAAAAAATTGTATTTTTTCTAAAACAGTTTTAAAATCGGATTTTAGGGAGATGCATCCCCCAAACACCCCTGGATCCACCCCTATTGCCTGTTGAATATTGACAAATTACGACGAGTACTGGTACTAATAATTTTTTACAGCTGTTTTATCCACTGTCGTTCATAAGGCTAAGGGGGGGGGGGGCTTCAGCCCCCTTAGCCCCCCCCCCTAGTTGCGCCTATGCTTGGCGGTGTTAAGTAAGTCCTTTGTCGCTACTTTGCAGTGTTTAGTGAAACCCGTGACTTGCTACTTAATGCGAGATGTATTTAATCCGTTTAAAAGAGAAAATAATCTGTGATGTTTTGTGTATGCAACTTTAATAGATGTGATGACTGTGACGTTTTCGCTCCTTTACTTCGCAGTTTGTGAGTTTGTGAGTTTGATAGTTTGTTTTAAGTGTATCTGATTAATAATTGACTGACTTGTACAAAGTCTATAACAGAGAATATCGTTCATGTAGGCAATGGAGTGAACAAAGTTGTTTGGGTTTTGCGTTTTCATGTCCAGGATATTAAATTGAAATGTGTTTTGTTGAACGACTATGTTATTTGAGCAGTATTGGTATGTAAGGGCGGAAATAAAACCCACTAGGTAATCAAGGTCTGAGTTTTTAAAGTAGAAAAAAATGACAAACAAATAAACGATCACGAGAAGGTGAAAGAGCATGACGTTTTCTTAAACAAAAGAACAACAACAAAAAACAGAGTGTAAACCTATGGAAGATCCGAAGAAGTTTACGAGGCAGAGTGGACGGAACGTCTATCTCTGCAGCAATAGAATCATGTGCTATTTCGAGTCAGGTCAACGAATGACCTTCGCAATTGTTAATCACATCTTTCTGAGCATTAAAAGAATAGTGAAGAGAGAGAACAAGACCACCGCTGTTTGTAACGCTAGTATCAGAGAAGGTCTCGATTGTAATCGTAATCTGTAATTTGTAGGCCTAATCGATTACACCTTTTTCAAATAATTGTAATCGTAATCAAAAATTGATTACATGGGTGCATAATTATAATCGGTGGAATCGATATAATCGAACCAATAGAAGGGGGTACATGGGCCGATGTGTTTTTACCAAACCTCCCCAAAGTAACGAAGTGGTTTTACTTAAGTAGTAACGAAGTGGTTTTACTTAAGTAGACTACTTAAGTATTATTGCTTAGTAACTAGTCCTTACTTAAGTGATTTAAATTTCAACTACTTCTCCTTACGTAGTTCTATCAGAAAGTAACGCTACTTAAGTGGCTTTAAAAATGATATGTAGTTATGGATTGCCACCTTAACGTGGTGGGGAGGTTTGAGTTTTCAATGATCCTTAGAGCAATGCCGTCGGTAGTATTTAATCACTTCCATCAGGGTCACCCATGGCGGTAAGGTCGAAGGAGAGAAACAGACCAAGTAGCAATCCAATGCTGTAGCTAAATGGAAAGTTGTAATTTGTACAATATTCATGCTGCATCGGACGGCGCGCAGGATAAAAAGGTCCGCGTTCGAGTTTTAGGCAGAGGGACTCTTTCGAAAAATAAGCTACAGTCTTCCCCACAAGCTGACCGTCACCAGAAACCCACCAACGCAGTCGCTAAGCGTTTGGGGAGGCAAATGGGGGCAGCGCACAGAAAACGTACTCGAGTTGGACCAAACTGCCGGGATCTAGCTATCGGGAACTGGAACGTTTCGTCACTGACAGGAAAAAAGCAGGAGCTTGTTTGCGAAGCCCAACAGTATCGCCGTGATGTTGTAAGAATTTCATCAACAAAGCGCCGAGGTTCTGGAACTGTCGAGTTGAAAGGTGGATTTCTACTCAGGTGTTGATGTAGCAGTGTCTGCTCAAGCTGGTGTTGGCTTACTTGTGAGCCCCAACATAGCTGAGTGTGTCGTTGACTGGGTACCACTGGGAGGAAGGGTTTGTCTTCTAAAGCTAAGGCTGCAGGAGCGATCTCTGTGTATCTTGCAGGTGTACGCACCTAACATAGAATCACAGTACGAAGCCTTTCTGGAGGAAGTTGAGGTTGCATTGGGAAAAGCAACTTCATCGGAATCCCTTGTCCTTTTGGGCGATTTCAATGCACATGTGGGCATCGACAATGGAACCTGGAAAGGTGTTATTGGGCAACATGGTGACCCTGACATTAACAAGAACGGAAGGTGTTTATTGCAGTTCTGTGCCACCAATGGGCTGTGCATAATGAACACATTTTTTCAGCACAAAAGAATTCATAAGTACACCTGGTACAGAGACTCTCTGGGACAACGCTCCCTGATTGATTTTTGTATCGTTTCGGCGGACTTGTTTTCTACCGTGTCTGATGTTCGTATTAAAAGAGGGGCTGAGTTGTCAACTGATCACCACCTAGTTGTCTGCACTTTGAAAGCTTTGAAACCCTTGAAAAAACGAAAGACTTTTCGACCACGAGAAACTTATCGAATCAAATGGGAATCATTGGCTGACAAAGAGGTACGAACTGCATTTGCAGACAACATTGCATCTAAGTTCAAAGAACTTCCGACCTCTACTGAAGACATTGAAACTGAGTGGTGTTCGTTTCGATCAGCAGTCACTACGTCCGTTACTAACTGTTGTGGACGTAAGCGTGTTGAAGGGAAGAAGAGTAGCGAGAAAAGAACTCCTTGGTGGAACCAAGAAGTTAACGAAGCTATTCGTGCGAAAAAAGTGGCGTATAAGGCCTGGCTTGCAAATAAGTCATCAGTTGAACTTCGTTCGCAGTACTCTGAAGCACGTAAGGCGGCAGCCACAAAAGTTAAACTGTTTAAGGAAAAGGCCTGGAAGGAATTTGGAGAAAGGTTAGACGATGATTTCAAAACGGCAAACAAAGTGTTCTGGCAGACCATTCGCAGTTTGCTTGGAAAAAGATCTCGAGCAGCTCTTTTTATCGAAGATTCAAATGGTGTGACTTTGAAAGATCAAGATACTATTTTGAATCGGTGGAGAGACTACTTTAGTGATCTTTTAAACCCAGTTGATGCTACACCGATACAAATTCACGAGGAACAGGTTGGGGAAGATATTCAGATAACCGAAGCAGATGTGAATGCAGTAATCAAATTATTGAAAACTGGAAAAGCACCTGGTGAGGATGATATCAGACCTGAAATGTTAAAAGCAATGAACATATATGGTGTTCGTTGGCTGACTCGTGTTTGTAAGGTGGCATGTAGTACTGGGCAAGCACCAAAGCAATGGCAAACTAGTTTGATAATACCTATCCACAAGAAAGGAGACAAGAGAAAATGCACCAATTATAGGGGCATATCTCTCATCAGTGTCCCGGGTAAGGTCTCTGCCAAATGCCTTGAAAAGAAATGCCGTGAAATAGTCGAGCCTAAATTAACGGATGCTCAGTGTGGCTTTCGTCCTGGCCGAAGCACAATGGATCAGATCTTTGCCTTGCAGCAAATCTTTGAGAAGTCGTGGGAATATGCAAAAGAGGTCAATGCATGTTTTGTTGATCTTGAAAAAGCATATGATCGCATTCCTAGAGACAAGCTTTGGGCGGTGCTGTTGCAGTATGGCATTGATGGCCAGTGACTAAATGCCATTAAGTCGCTGTACATGCATTCCGAGGTCTGTGTTCGTGTTAACAGTGCAACAACGAAACCTTTCAGAGTTAGTGTGGGACTACGACAAGACTGCTCTCTTTCACCTATTCTGTTCCTTATTTATATGGATAGAATAGTTAAGAGAAGTGAGTCTTGTGGCCGAGTAAAGATCGGTGAATGCACTGTACAACGTCAGTTATTTGCAGATGATCTTGTGCTACTCGACTCTACCCAAAATGGTCTCCAGCAAGCTCTTGACAAGTTTTCGGATGCATGCTCTGTAGCCGGAATGAAAATCAGTACAACAAAAACAGAAACCATGTGCCTGTCCAGACAACCAAAGCAGTGCTCTCTCCAAATTGATGAGGAGTACCACTAAAACAGTCAGAGAAATTCAAGTACCTCGGCGTCTCATTCACAAGTGACGGCAGACAAAATAGCGAATTGGATATCCGCATCGGAAAAGCAAGTGCAGTAATGCGCCAGCTCCACCGATCTGTGGTACTGAAACGGCAGCTTTGCACCAAGGCAAAACTATCCATTTTCAGATCGGTCTATGTTCCTATTTTGACTTATGGCCATGAGTGTTGGATCATGAATGAGAAAGTGAGGTCTCGAGTTCAAGCAGCGGAAATGGGATTCTTGCAAAGAATTAGCGGTTTGACCTTGTTGGACAAGGTTAAAAGTGCAGATATTCGTGAATCTCTAAACATCGAAGCGCTGCTTCTCCGACTAGAAAGGTCGCAATTGCGTTGGTATGGACACGTGACACGAATGTCCCAGGAAAGAACAGCCAAACAACTGCTCTGGTCAACACCGATTGGTCGAAGGCCTAGAGGCCGTCCCAGAACTCGATGGCGAGATTACGTAGAAGATCTTAGTTGGTCTCGCCTTGGCATCCCAGCAGAGCATCTATCCTTTGTTGCAGAGGATCGAGATGCTTGGATGCTCCAACTCGAGCTGCTGCCCCCGCGACCCCCCAAGGATAAGCGGGTTCAGAAAATTGATTGATTGATGTAGTTAATATTAAGCAGTGTATCACGCAAATGATAAATAATCATGCTTGATAATAAAATTGGCAACATTAGCATTAGGTATTGTTTTATTTTATTATACACGTTTTACAATTTCGTGATATTAAGTGGTCTTTTGTTGTTTGTGTTTGGCGTGGACAATGAGGTTGCATTTTGCAGATTATGACTCACTTCACTTTTTTATTTTCATCAAATAAATGTGCTAATTATCCTAAATATACTTAAGCATCGACAAAATATATGTCAAGTTTGGAAGTGAGCAAATTATATTTTTCCAAAGCTCAGCTTTATGGCCTTGTTTTGCAAACGCTACTTTTTACTTAAGTAGCTTTAAGTTGTTGGTACTTTTTGCTTCTACTTGGTTACTTTTAACATCCCCTACTTTCTACTCTACTTCAAGTAATTTCGGCCATCAATAACAATACTTTTACTTAACCAGATTTCTGGACTACTTTTTACACCACTGGTTTTTACTACTTGGGAAAGGCATTAAGACACTAAATAGTATTTTAGTACCGAAATGTTTATTTAAAACCAAACTTATGTGATGACAGTTGACACTGAACCAGATGTGTTGAAAAACTGATGGAACTTGAGTGTTGAAACTAATTTTATGTTTTAAACCAAATTCTGTACTAAAATTAAGTTAGAAATTATGTTTGAAACCGAACTGTGCTTTGATAGGGAATTATATTTTGAAAATTAAGTATTTTTGATACCTGAGTCTGATTACGTACTTTTAAATTGAAGTTCTTTGTTTAGAAACCGAACTAGTAGTGCGCTTTAAACGTAAACAAGGCCTAATCTGTGTATTTTGAAACGTACTATTTTAAAAAATTGAATAAAACAAGTTCGAATAATGTTTTCTTTCTTCTCAAGGAATACATAAATTGTTCCTATTCCGACCTAATCGGGAATCCCAAAGTTTATGACCTCACAACCAGCGCTGGGCATTCCGCAAACGGTTTGCGCAAATTCCGCAGTTGTGAAATTTGAATTGCGTTTTAAGTAAACTGTTTTACCACTTGCGAAATTTGCGTTGCGCTTGAAAATTTTTTTTGCTTGCGCAATTTGCGTTGCGTTTTAAGCTAAATTTTTGTCCAATTGCGCTATTTGCGTTGCGTTTTAAGTTAAATTTTTGCCCAGTTGCGCTATTTGCGTTTTAAGTTAAATATTTGACCAGTTGCGCAATTTGTGTTGCGTTTTAAGCAGAGCTGGGCATTCCGCAAACAGTTTCGCAAATTCCGCAAACAGTTTCGCAAATTCCGCCAACTACAGCATTGGCAATGCTCATCGTAGAGCGGGACAGCGCTGTTTCGGGTTATTAGCCCTCATCAGCCGCTCTCAGGTAAGACACATTCATCTTCCAGAACGAATGATCTACGACACGTTTGACTGGAGTGAATTCTATACGGTACGGTACGAACGCTCTGCGGTACGTTTGACTGGAGTGCTTTGCACTGTTGGTGATGGAAAGCTGATATAGCCTCCGACCCAACTAGAGGAAGTCGTCATGACTTCCCGTCCAGTTGGTCAGGAAGGACATTGCTTTTTTAGTTATTGATTGGCAACGCTGTAACAAAACAGTTCGAAGATCTGCCGGCAGTTGTTGCTAAATCACTTGACGAGTGGGTAGAACGGACCAGAGGAAAAGTGTCGCCAAATTGCTTCCCCTCTTTACATCGGGAAGCCTGGATCTACGCATTTAAAAAATATAACACGATCTCAAGCTTAGCAGCAGTGGGAAGAGTATTTTCCATTGGCTCGGACGTTTTGCGGCCAAAACGAGCGTCGTTGACTGCAGAAAATTTTGAGCGCTTTGTGTTGCTGCTGAGAGAGAATAAAAAATGTCTTCCCCAGGCTTTGTTTCTTCGGAAATAAAATAATGTTTAAATTTTTATCTTCATGAAAGCTCAGGTCTGAGAGTTAGCTCGTAGATATTTGTTCGTACCGGTACTAATATGTTTTCACTTTTGCTTTCGATTGATTTGTTCGTACTATTATGTTTTCATTTTTGCTTGAGAATAGCAGTGACGTTGTGATTGAATGTATATTTTCGAATCTTTTTTCGTCAAGATCAAAACTTATTTCCCCAAAACAGCTGCAACCTTCCCATTAAGTCCTTGTGAAATGTTCTTGTGAACAAAGTCCAAGTCTTTGTGAACGAATTTCGTAAAAGGTTTGCGGGGAGGCGTGAGCATAGCAGTGACCTAATGATTAAACGTGTATATTCTGAAAAAACACTATAATTGCAATTATATACATGATGTAAACTGCAATCGAATTTTCAAAACTGTTTCAGGGCAGCATGCCCCCGAACCCCCCTAGAGTCATCATTGATTTGTATTCCACTTCAAATTTGCTCTGATTTTGCCTCACACCGGAAGAAACTGCGTGTATGAAAGTTTGGGGACGTCCATGCTGAGGAAATTTCTGGATACGTCCCGGGAAATGCTGTAACGCAGCTAATGAGAAAAGTTAGTAACCGAGTCGAAAAAGCGCCAAACTGCCCCAGTGCTTGGAGATATCAAAGGGCCCCATAAGGAGCTTTTTTGGGGGGAAAGGCAACAGTCTTCTCACGGCGCTGGTGGTGGGGCGTCGACAAAAATAACTAACGCCAAAGGGGGCGTGACTGAAAAAGTTTCAAGAACATTTAGTTTAAAATAATAGATTTTTTTGCATAATACAGGGACCCCTGGTTTGAATTTTAGCCAGGCACCCCAGATGGGATGATAGCTGCTCCTCTGCGCCGCTCTTACAAAAACTCCTGCTCTCTGACCTTGCTCCGAACAAAGAACGAGTTAGGAAACAAGCCATAGTCAGCGAATTTGATTACGCTTTAGTTTATGATGAAACTTCCAGTTGCGATTGCGGTTTATCATTAAAAATACTCTTTGTGCGATTTGCCTTTGCGCTTTTCTGCTACGAAATTTCAATTGCGGAATTTGCGATTGTGCTTTACCGTTTTAAAAATCTGCTTGCTCAATTCGTGGTTGCGCTCTCACAGTTAAAAAATTTAATTGTGCAATTTGTGGTTGCGTTTTCACAGTTAAAAAATCTAAATCTAATTTCGGTTGTGCTTTTCAATTTTAAATTTTTGATTGCGAAATTTGTGATTGTGCTCTTTTACTTTACGCAAAATCGTTTGCGGAATTTGCGTTACGCTTAGTTAATTGTTTTTTAAGTGCCCAGCTCTGCTTACAACTTTTGACAAGGCCATATTAGTGGATAAGTTTGTTTCGGCTTTAACAAAACTAGGCCTATGTAAGACATCTGTGTTTAGGATTAAATTTTTGGAGAATCTTGGGCACCACTCTTGTGTGTGTGTTTGTTTCTACGGCCCAGATTTGCGTCTTCTAGAATTTGAGCTTACCTAAATCGAATACCTATGGCCTATGCTATTATCAAATTAACGTATTTTTTCATTTTTTGATTAATTCTGACTTTGTGAAAGCTGTAACAAAACCATTTTTTAATTTTGGCGAAGCAATGTAATCGTAATCATAATCGTAATCGTGACGATTACAAGGTGAAATAATCGTAATCGAAAATCAATTAGATGGGTGCGTGATTGTAATCGTGATCGTAATCGGTGGAATCGTTATAATCGAACCTACTCTGACTAGTATAAACCAACTTCCAAATCCTTGATATAGTCGGCAGCGTGGCCGAGTGGTTCGGAGCGTCGTTTTTACGACGGCCATGATCGCAAGGTTAATGGTTTAACTCCCACCCAAGCCTCGTTGTTGCGTCCTAGGATACAATGCTGTATGACAATTGTCTCTGCTTGGTGGAATCTAACAAGGAGCAAATTCACGAAGTCAGAAGCACAATTCAAGCGGAATACCCGAAAACAAGGGCAACTCCTAAACGAGTCGGGATTGAGTGGATTCGTCCTATGTATAGCGCCTCCGTCGCTTTCTCGTGACAGGAGGATAAAAATGAAAAAAATCACAAAAACATCTCTGCAAAAATTATGCCAGAAATTAGAGGTGTATTGCTGTAGTCAACTAAGATTTAGATTAGATTGTTTTCGTTTGTTTCTTTCTGACAATAAGTTAATATCTGCGTTGATGACTTCTGATGTGTTTTTCCGCTCCAGTTATTTAGTCATTATCTTGCTATGGTTGTTTTGTATGAATTTTTTTTTAGGAAGTGGCTAAAGTTACGTGACCGTAACATTTGCCTCTTTAGTTTATTTTATTACTTCGTCACGCTCTCGTAACAATCAGGGAAGCGTGAAGGGATAATAAAATAAACCAAAGAGACAAATGTTACGGTCACGTAACCTTAGCCTCTGCCTTTTTTTTATTTGGCTTTGTTTGTTACAATGGACTGAATGGAGTATCATATTGGATCTGTGGTGTGAAACAAATAAAATAAATTCGAATTTATTAAACCGGGTTTTGATAATTTTGCCGGATTTAAGTGGAATCACTAAATCGATCTGGTGTAGCTAGGTGCACTGTACAGTGTGATAAGAGAGCACTGGTACTCTAGTAGCCTACTTTTTTCGTGTAATGGCCAGACTATTATTCTTTGGTAGATGATGGTTAGACTATCCTATGGGTAATGATATTTAACTGTTTAGGTTAAAAATCTTTGCAGTTTGTGAGCTCAGGAAGTGTACCACCAACCCTTATTATCGTACTGGATTACCGTAGTCTATACTGTATACAAGTACTGGTAGCTGAGTAGTGAGTACCGGTAGTTCTTAAACTTATTGGAGGTATCGAACCACATTGTGCTGGCATTTGCCAAACCCTTATATATAACCAAGAGTGGATCCAGAAAATTTTAAAAATTAAGTAGGATATCCTTGATACCTGAAAATTTTAAGCAGTGTCTTGAGCACCGCCCTGGTTTCCCTAACCAAATGGCATGGTTTCTTTCTTTAGTGACGTTGCTGTTACATGGTGTCCAATTTTCCTGCGCAGCAGCAGACTGCTTGTGTGTTTCTATGAAAGGCTGCCGGTGCTCTCGACACTTCCAAAATTTTATTCGAATTTTGAAAATTAAGCACGGAGTCTAATTAAGTGCTGAGACTGCTTTTTTGTGATTATAAACAGTGGCAGCTCGTGGCCAAAAAACAAGAGATGCTGCAAGCTTAGTTAGAGTTAGTTAGATGCGTATTTATCCTCCTATCACGAGAAAGCGATCAATGCGCTATACGAGCTCACTTAGGAGTTGCCAGCCATCTGTCTACCACACCAAGATGTGGGAATTCTGCTAAGTGCTTTTCCCAACAGCGCAACAAGTAAACTTACCGGCTTGTTCTCCACACTGTCCCTTTAATGCTGAGCGTCAAGCAGGGAAGCTGTGAATACCAATTTTTAAAGTCATTAGTTTGACCTGACTCTGAATCAAACCCGAGTCTACAGCTTAAGAGACAAACACTCTATACCACTCGACCATCTAAGCAACAAATTTTGACTAGCCTGCTTAACTGTGGTAGTCCCAACATCTATTACAATAACTCTCTGATAGATACATAACAATTTACAGGAATGATTTCATACTAAAACCATAGGAAGTGTTACCAAGGTAGTAATACCTTAATACTGAAGTTCAAGTAAGGTTGCGATAGGTAACACGTAACACGAACAGTACCAGTAGATTTGGTAAAAACAATACAAATTTTCTCTCTTGTTTTTTAAATTACAATGCACACCACATACATGTGGGTAGATTGAAAGCTATTATCCAAAAATTCAAGTTTTTTTTAAAACATTTTAGAGACCTGGCATGGATCCCCAAAAATATATATAATACATAAACCAGGTACCGGTGTGCTTATACTTAGAATCAGGGAAAATTGTGGAGGAAAATAGTTCTTTTAATGCAACTAACATCTTCCCTAAAAAACCTGCCAAACCTACTCTTGCTCGAGCAAACCTTGATCCAGTTACCACATCCTTGATCCAGTTACCACTACATGTTTCTGCAACCTTCAACCAACTTTAGCCTAATCTTATCACAAGCTGACAAGAGTACCGGTATCAACTGTCTGGCAGTGGTCTAAACTGTCTAGGCTACACATACTGGTACCAGTAGCCTACCGTTACTGATTAGCCTACAGTTAACCTGCTGATATCTGTCTGCCTAGTCTAAAATAGAAAGCCTGCTCAGTCTAAATCTGCATCAAGCACCAACTATTATCATAGAGCTCTTACACAAACTCGATCAGATGTAGCAGCCTAGCGAGGCTAAAAACCAGTTGTGTTACGCCAGGAGCCCTGAGCCTGAGCTATTCGGAATTCCCTTTGATCTGCCAACAGAGCAGCTCGTACAAAAATAGGTGAAGATACAAAATAGTCGGTGGCAAAATGATTTTTAGGCCTATTTTTCTGGGTATGGTGCAATCCATGTAGTGTGGATACTCATGACTGTTTGTGAGCGACGGCAATTTAGCTTTTTCAACGTTTTGCCAGAAGTAGATGCTGATTTTGCCTACTGGTGGCAAAATAGACCTAGAAACTATTTTGCGGTGTACGGCAAAATAGACACTGCCTAAATTTTGATCAAAAACTTGCCAAGGATTTAAAGGGTTTAAGAAAGTTTGATCCTATTTTTGCATCAAAGTATAAAACTTTTGTTTTACTTCAAATTATTGAAGACTATAATTCAAATTCGGTCAAAAATCAACATTTGGCAAGCTTGAAGAAAAATTGAAAAGTTTTGCCCAAAATTTTCTATTTTTTTCAAATTTTGCACCTTAGAGGGAACAGTGTCTATGAGTATCTTTATTTACTCTGTAGTCTATGGTTCCAGGCCTATTATACTATTATAGAGATACACTGCAATTCGAAGTTATGCAGTGCAATTGAAATCTATGTTGCCTTGCTCTGATTGTAATTTTTCCAAGCTCCACAGTGACACTTTCTTAGCTTGTCCTAACAAGCAGTATAGTTCAGGCCTCACAAAGTTTGCGAAAGTTTCTTAATCAAACCATTTTGGCTAATCTCCAAAATGGTCTAATCTTCTAATTCAGCAAAGTTGAATGTATCAATGTTCGATACCACTACCATACTGGTACTAACAATTTCAGATGCTCCCAGTCAAGAGTCTTGCAGTTGAACGCAGAATGATAGTGATGCCAGTACTGAATTACTGGTATGGGGACGAGCCTACCAGACTATCGTTCATACACAAAGGAAAATTTTCACATATACATACCGTAAATGATGAAACGTACTTGTAAATGTTATATGCTGCACAAAAAATGCACTTTGCTTATTATTGTTCTTTTGATGGCATTTTACTGTTACTTTTGAAAATTCCATTATTTTTGTAGTTTCTAGGTTTATTTTAGCTGCAGTAGATCGATTCCATGGTTTGCGTCTGGATAGTGTGGATATGTATGACTGTTTTTAAGCACGAGGCGCAAAGTGAGAGTGTGTCATCAGTAAATTAGCCACTCGGGATCTACTGTTGGCAAACTGCAAAATAGACTGTTGCTGTTCGCGGCATAATAGACACTGGCTTTGTGTTTTGGATGTCTAAAAGCTTATCAGTTGATAGGGAACATTACTTAGTTTTTTTTAGTTGAACTGTTATCATTTGTCCTAGTTCATCTGCCACTGTATTTAAAAAATTGCTTAAAGCTCACTACTACTACCAACTTGCTTTTCAAAATTAATGCCTTATTGTCTAAATAAGTGTTGTTGTTATTGCTGTATGTAATTTTCGTATCACACTGTTCAGTTGTTTCAATTTGCTTTATGCAATTTTGTTTAAATTTGATTGCTTTGCTTCTTCCTTTTGCTTGCTTATTTTTAATCTTGACATTAGATTTTTGATAATTCCTGGATTATAGCTTTCTAATCTCCCTGATCTTAACCAATATTCTTGCCATACTGCTTTGAGATCGTAAGGTTATTTTTGTGCTCAGATAAAAAGCTACATGTATACAAACTTTGTTGTTATTATTCTTATTATCCATACTTGTTCACTTCTGATACCTTATCCCAGCCTGATATTGCGCAGTTGACCCATGAGGTTTCTTTTCTGATGACCCTCATTGCCTATTTTGACTGGCAATAGTCTAGGTAGCAACACATGACTTTGTTATTCAGTATTGTCACAAGTTGACCCTGTCCACTTGTGGAGTTCAAGTGGTTCCAAATGCTCGCAAGCAAGCTTTTTGCGTCGACATTAATTTTTTGTATCTTAATTAAAACGAGTGATTTAATTGTGATGCAGAAATCTGTGGACCTTTTGAACCACGTTGAAATGGACGTGAGGCCTGGCTAATTGTCACACATTTGCATTGATTATTTTAATGCAATTTTAGCCCGGACTAGCAGCTAAGGTTGAAATGGTGTTTACCAGTTATACTATAGCTGTTGGCTATATACCGGTATAGTTGCAGAATGAGTAGTTCTCTAAGCAATTGTATTTGCTTTGCATTTACTCATTACGAATTGTCTGGTGAATTGGGTTTTGCTTTTTTGTACGCTTATTTATCACTTTGTCGTCAATTGCTCTCTTAGCTTCATTCGTTGGTGTTTGATTTCAGAAAATTTTAACTTTAAACTAGTGATTTTTAAAACCTTGTTTGGAACCACTGCTTAACAGCTTAAAGCAATGTGTTAAAGGAATGTATTTTATTTAAGTCAAATCAAATCTTCATTATACTCGAAGCAAGTAATGAACAGCAAAGCCCATGCATGCAGCTTAGCACTTGGGCAACATAGAAACATCGCAGCGGTGGCAAGCCGCTGGCGACACTGTGCAATTTTACCAGCCCAGAAATTAAAACCAAGACCTACTACGCCAATAGCGATGTTTTTACCACTATACCAACCCGCCAGTATTTTTAACATTGTTGATTTGTAATACTTTTTATAGCATTACAAGTCTATGAGATAACTTTATTCGTTCTCTGGCAGCTAAGACATCTCAAGTCTTATTACATTGATATGAAAAATTAACGTTCTAAAGAATAGATTGCATGATTGACTGAATAATGAAATCGTCGCTGCGACATGGAGATAGTGTTGATAGCATGTCAGAATTTGCAAGCTTCGACTCTTCAAGAGGAGATGAAAATGATTTTGCAAATGGACAGTGTAAGAAATAAGATGCATGTGTTGTGTGTGTATGTAGTGTTCTTATCCTTGTAGAGTTTTGACCTGTATGTATAATGGGCAAAAACACAGTTGATATTATGTACTTTCTGGAATTTTAATAAAGTTCGTTGTGAAGTTAGTGGACTCGTGCTCCAACTTGAGCCATTCGGTTGATATGTGCAATTAAAATGGATCAAATAGTTTGTATATATATATTGTATATGCTTCAAATTTATGTCATTTTTAGTGAATATCCAGTTTTTCATTAGATTAAACGTAACTTACTTGTCTGTGTTTTCTTTTTTTTTTTGGCAGTGGCTATTTGCAAGGTCCTATAAAAATAAGCTCTTCCTTCATTTTTTATCCCTTCGCGTTTTCTACCCAGTTGTATAATGACGAAGTAGAAAATCAACCAAAGTGGCAAATGTTTGTTACTGGCCCTGAAAAACAGCCAGTTTTTTTTTTTTTTTTTTTTGTAAAGGTGATTGATGACCTCGCCAAAGCTAATTTGTTTAATATTTACTTCACCACGACACTTTGCTTCATTTAAAGTAATCTTCAATGGCTTTATTCTGATAAATATTTTTATTTGAATAAGTCACTTGAAGATTGCTTTCTGTAAATGGCGATACAGTGTTTTTGGTGTAATGGAGTGTTTGAAGTCTGTTCACTTTAGCAATGAGATAAGCTTTAGAAATTCCTTGCTATTTGGCTTTACAATGCATCAAAAAAGTCTGATCATCATTTCCTCGCGTTATTACTCCGAAGCGTGTGATGTGTGGCGGGGTCCATCTTTGTGGTGTAGCACCTGGGCAACACAGCTCCCGAGAAACATTGCAACAGTGGCACACCGTTGACGACACTGTGTCCATTTTGACCGGCCCGAGAATTGAACCCCTGGCCTCATGCAACGATAGAGATGTTTTTAACCAACATGTCAACCAGTCTGTCCTTACTATGTAGGATTTTTGCAAGTCCCAATTTTGAGATCGATTTTTAGAATTGGTGTCACATCCAAGCTTTGGCAAATTTTGTACTCATTTACTCATCTATCTTCAGAATGTTGCATTCCTGTGTTTACTTTTAAATGTATCCACTTTTGGTGCATCTGTAAAAGCAGGTCAGTTGTTGCACATTACAGAACATTTGTCTGATTAATGAACAGTATGCTTAGGTGAAGATTTTCCATCAATGTATTCACACAGCGATGCTCCAGGAAGACTTCTCAGTCAGGAAGGAGTTTATCAGTTAACCAAAGATGTCCGCACGTTTTCAGAAGCACTCATCTCACTAAAGGCTGTCTTTTTAGATGATAAAAGTATGTGGATATCTGCAGTAAAATTAATTTCTGTTTGCTTGTTTCACCTACTTGAGTTTGGTGCAACAAAATTACCTAAAGTTGGGGAATACCCTAAGTATGGGACGAAAATAGCTTAAGAAAAATCAAAACCACAGTAATTCTTAAAACTAGACGTTTCGACAACATATATTGAGCTGTCATCATCAGCAGTTTTTCAGTTTTGTACTGCTTTGCTTACACTGTTGATGATGACAGCTGAATCTATGTTGTTCATAAATAATGTCTTTTGCTGTAAAACCAAAGACTTGGCCTACTCGGGTTGTTTTTTTGGTGACAAATATAGTAAGTAGTTAAATGTGTGGTAGTTTTTGAGATGCAACAAATATGTGATGCGGGCCACATTAAAATTAAGTAGGTCTCATTTGGCTCACGAGTCCGGATTCTGGATTCGTCCTAAGCATAGCGCCTCCGCCACGAATCGGGATTCGTTCTAAGCAGTTGCCTTTGATGCCGAGTTTTCAGTTGGTTCCCCACCCCTGATTTACATCGATGTTGTGGTGAAAATATTGGATCTGTTAAAAACACATTTTTACAGGTAATTTCACTCGTAGTTTGAGAGTGGTTGCTCACGAACGATTGGGAGATATGCTGCAAGTACTGCGAGTGATTGTCGATAAATATACCGAAATTAACTCAAGCGAAATTCTTACTGTGGCTGGAAATTTGATAAAACATGTTAAAGGTGAGATGATAAGGAACCAGTTTTGGAACCACCAGCAGAAAATGTTTTTACCGCTTTCTAAAGCACCAACACGTCAGTGATATGATACCCGTTTCATGAATATCTATATATGGAGAATACATTACACTTTGTATTTTCACTTATAGTCGCGAGTGTATGTGATTGATTGTACAGTCTACGACATTAGGGACTTGGGTGCAGACATTTGGGCGCGAGCTCCTCATTTTTAGCCAGCGTATTATTTAGCGTGCGCATATTTTAGGAACTTATTAATTAGGCCTACGTAAAACTTTTTACAGAACGCGTTTTTGAATTGATGCAAACCATTTTGAATTTGCGGCGATCTTTTCGCATGTTTTAATTGACGTAAATTACTTTAAGCGAATAAAGTAAGACATGTAATTGCGGAAACGTTATAAAAAAGCTACGGTAAATCAAAGTCAAGGTCAAGTTCCCACTTTACCTCCACAGAATGTCGCGATCGACACTTGTGATGATGGGAATTGCGTACCCATCTCGAAACTTCTAAAAATATAGTAGCGTAATCGCTTGCACAGATTTAGTGAACCATTGTTTTTGATTGACCCCCGTGGAGATCGAAGATTAAAATCGAGCGGTCGAAAATTATGTTAAATTTTGGCTTTAAAATAAAAGTTTTAACAACAATTGGAAAACCTAAAAATTGCAACATATCGCTGCAATACTTCGGATATTTCATTGAGCAAAAAGAACTTGATTTTAAAAAGATACTTGGTCACTTTCAAAAGCAAAATATCGAAATTTTTGTGTGTAAGTAACAGTCGATACACGATTTTTTTTTCAAACATAATTCCATTTCAAATTCTTTTCGTTTTACCAGTCTATATTGCATCAACGCTTTACTTATAAATCTAGAACTTTTGCCTTCTCAAACTGCAGTATTAGATTAGTCATGAAAATAAGTCTTCTTCATCGTTCACTTGACCTTGACCTTGTTTTAGCTTTTTTGTGACGTTTTTGCAAATAAACATTTTTTACTTTATTCGCTTCAAGTAGTTCCGTCAATTACAACCTGCGACAAGATCGCTGCAAAGTGAGAATGATTTGCATCAATTCAAAAACGCATTCTGTAAAAAACGTTTTACGTAATTAATAAGATCCTCGTCGTCGTCGTCGTGTGGTTGGGCATCCTCAATAAGATCCTAAAATATGCGCTCGCTAAAAATGACGCGCTCACTCCCAAATATCGGGTTTCGGTGATTGAAGATAGTTATGATTGGTTGGGTTAATAACTGCGGAGTGGACAGCTGATCAAGAAAGTGCTCAATAACATAGTTAAAACGTATTACATTTACTTCAGCACATCAGTTAAAACACAAAAATGTTAAAACCCGACAGCCTGTTTCAAAACCCGACAGCCTGTTTGGGTTGGCAAAAATTGTTTATCATTTTATTTTCTATGGTTACTTTTATAGTGTCATTGAAAGCCAAAGTTGAATAAATTTACCTTGCACAAATTCTTTGCTTAGATCGTTTAAATGGTTGCTCTAGCAAGTCGAACATTTTTTGCTTGGACCGTTACCTTTAACTTAAAATCATTTCTTCGTTATACTCGCAGTATTACGCCGAAGAGACTGGCTGGTGGCGGGGCCTCATTTCCTTGGCTTAGCGCATAGGCAACACAGCTCCGAAGTAACATTGCAACGGTAGCGAGCGTTGGCGACACTGTCCGACTTGACCGACCTGGGAGTTGAACCGAAGGTCTCGCGCATCAAAAAGCGACGTGCGAAACAATGGAGCTCACCGGATAAAAAAAGCAATACATTGTATTTGTATATGCCGCTAAAGAATGCGTTTTGGAAAAAGATTTATTTTTCAGGATATAACTACGAACAAGAAAGTGCTGATGTCGCCCCGGAAATATTCCGTGCAATCAACAACTTAGCAATGGTTTTCAGCAGCAGGTATGCCTCAATTTATTTGTTTATTGTGTTTGTTGTATGTGTTGTGCATTTCGATTAAGTACTATCATTTTGGCGTAGTGGTTTCAAGACATCGGCGCGAAAAGTCTTGGGTTCGATTCTCCGGCAAGTCAAATCAGGACACTGTCGCCAACGGCTCGGCACCGCCACGACATTTCTGTGTTACCCAGACGCTAAGCAGCGGAGATGAACACGACACTCGTTACACACTTCAGCGTAATACCGCGAGTGTAATGTAACTTTGATTTTGTTTTTTTGAAGTTAATTAAATCAGTTTTTTTCGAAAGAGATGCTTGACATAACGTAAATAAGAAATTTGAGTGTTATATAGTGGCGATCAGTGTTCACCACAGATGGTTTCACATTAGTGAAGTTGGTTGTGCTGCATCATATTTTAATCGGGTTAATATAGTTTATTTGACCATCTACTTTTTTCTTAGTGTGTCTGATTGCCTTATGGGCGAGGATCTCAATTCTCCCGTGCTTGCAGTAAGTCAGCGTCTATGTATAATTTTCAAATTTTATGATAGAAGTTTTTCCTGTTCAGCATAATATCTGTTGAATATTTTTTAGGGACCGAAATTCGTCGTGTTTTTGTCACCAAGCAATATTTTGTGCAGGCTTTTCTATTTTACCAGCATCGTGCCGTATTTCATACTGGGCACTTCACATTCTTTTTTTTTTCTCAAAACTTGATCGTGCTAGTGCTTTTGTTACCATTAAAAATAACGAGTTTTTTGTTTAACGAGCTTTATACGATAACCCGTTACTTCTCCAAAGCCGTTTTATCAAATGAGTATGAAAAAAAGAAAACAAAGCAGTTTATTGACAGTGTCTTATGGTCGGTAAAACACGGTAGTTTATTAATTTTTCAAAACTTATTTTATTGTGTTTTTAATAGTTTATGGTTGAGATTTTTATGACTAAGCTCTCGGCTGGATTATATTTGACAAAGCCTTTCGACGTCTAGTTTTATGTCTGCATCTTTTAATTCATGCACATGCTTGCTGGAGTTGCTTAATCGTATGAAGTGTAGAAACTTAGGCTTTAAAAGTGTTAATTCAGGATTAGTGCGTCGCTCATGTATTATAATTGATGGAGCTGATTCCACTGTGTTTCCGATATTCTTTGTTTTCCCAACAACATTTACTTGCATACTAAGCAATGCAGGGTTCTGTCCAGCTATAGAAAGCAAAGCGTCAAATTTGACTCCCAGACTTGCATTGTCTGAAGTTTAAACGCATTACCTTCTGCAACTGTGGGCTTCTATCTTATTTCGAATTAGGTCAAGTGAATCCCATTACGATTCAAAAACTGGTATTCCTACATTGCTTACGTGGTCTCAGCATTTAGACAATGGAGAACAAGCTACCAAGTGCAAGTTTGCTTGCTTGTTTGTTTATTTTCATATTTATCCTACTGTCACGAGAAAGCGATCAATGCCCTGTAACAAGCTCGCTTAGGAATTGCCGGCCATCGGTCTACCACTCCAAGATGGGAGAATCCTGCTATGTGCTTTCCTAACGGCGGCACAACAAGTAAACTTGCCGGCTTGTTCTCCACACTGTCCCTTTAATGCTGAGCGTCAAGCAGGGCAGCTGTGAATACCAATTTTGAAGTCATTGGTTTGACCCGACTCGGAATTAAATCCGAGTCTAAGACTCTACAGCTGCAGAGGCAGACGCTCTATCCACTCAACCATCTTGCTTTACTGTTAGAAAAAGCACTTAATGGGCTTCCCCCTTATACGTGGAAAACATTAATTTGATTCCACCCTTTCGAAACCGTTCTTCGAAGACAAAACTCTGTGCTTGCAGACGCAAAAACGCGAGGCTACCAATATCTGGTTAGGAGGATTGAACCACACGGTTTTTTAAGAAGCTTGTAGATTGCAGGTTAAATTCTTGTACTGATCATCGTGCCTCGCCTTGCTTTTAGTGTGATGACTCAGCGTGATTAAACACTGGATTAATCCAAAAAGATGCTCTCTCTTAACCCAATAAGAAAATGTGGGCTACTGTATGTATTGTCAAATGTAAAAATATCCCGGTTAGCATGCTAATATATTGTTTAGGCTTCGTCTCCATTACTTGAGAACATCTCTTCTACCAGTCGCAACGTCACAGAAGAGGATGGAGCTGTGGAAGATCCGGCTAACGAAGCCACCGATGAGCCGATATCAGACTGTAAGTGGACAACGATATTTTAAGCCATGTGGCAATCACTGTTCTTTTTACGTTTTTAGCATGTGCGAATTTGCCAATATATAAATTTTGATAAAAAATTTGCCCAAAGAAAGAAAGAATGATCGAATTTTTGATTCGAATTTAGTTTCCAAAGTTGAGAGTTAAGTTTCCTAAGATAGTTCGAGTTGAGTTTCCAATCGAAGTGTTCAACGTTTTGTTGCAAGACTTTGTTTTGCACCGAAATGTTGAACACTTCGATTCAAATTCGGCCACAAATCGCCATTCAAATCGGCAGCCTTAAAAAAAAAGTCAAAAGATGTCCCCCAAAATTTCTCACTTTTCTCAAGTTCCTCGCCTTAGAGGGAAAAGTGGTGGCAATATTATAAAAGTTTAATCGTTTGCTGTGAAAAACTTCTGAAAGCCGTTGCTTTATACTGTTTACACGGAATGCTTATGCTGTTTACACTCGATGTTTCTACTACTTTACAGCTAGTTTTATAACTAATGTTACACCACTGCTGCTCACCGGCAAGATGAAATAAATACTGCAGATCTAATGTGGGCTTTTCCTGTCAATAATTTATTTTTTGCATCACTTAGCGGTACTTTCGCCAACTACTTACATACAAACTTTTGTACACCCGCTATCCTGGAGGGATCGCAGGGGCAGCTGCTCGTGTTGGAGCCTCCGAGCATCTCAATCCTCAGCAACAAAGGGTAGATGCCTTGGTGGGATGCTGAGGCAAAATCAACTAAGATCTTCAACGTAATCCCGCCATCGGATTTTGGAACGACCTCTAGGCCTTCGACCAATCGATGTTGAACAGAGCAGTTTTTTGGCTGCTCTTTTTACGACATTCGTGTCACATGTCCATACCAACGCAGTTGCGATCTTTCTAGTCGGAGAAGTATTGATTCGATGTTTAGAGATTCACGAATATCTGCACTTTTAACCTTGTCCAATAAGATCTAACCGCTAATCCTTCGCATGAATCCCATTTCAGCCGATAGTACTCGAGGTCTCGGATTTTCGTCCATGATCCAACTTTGGAGTAAGAGCAAAAACTGAACTAAAGATGAATAACTTGCCTTGGTGCTAAGCTCCCGTTTCAGTGCCACAACAAATCGGTGGAGCTGGCCCATTACGGCACTTGCTTTTCCGATGCGAATATCCTGTTCGCTATTTTGTCTGCCATCACTTGTGAATGAGACGCCGAGGTGATTGAATTTCTCCGACTGTTTCATTGATACTCCACCAACTTGTAGAGAGTACTGCTTTGGTTGTCTGGACAGGCACATGGTTTCTGCTTACGTTGTGCTCTCGCTTACTGGTCTTTACTAATTGCAATGAAAACATTTGTATGACTGGTTCTTTTTTTTTCAACTGTAATTATCTTGTGTTTGTTGCTTGTTTTCTCAATTTAACAGTTTCCCTTCGTTCATCACTGAATAAAAGCGCAACAGCATTTGTGCCAGTCAGCGTAGTGGTTCAATACAGCGCTACCAGCGTGGGAAGTCTGGAGTTCGATTCCCGGGCCGGTCAAATCGAACACAGTGTAAGGAATGTAAAGTGCTAATGACGGTTAGAACTTTTTTTCAGTGAATACAGATGAAGTTCTCTTCAAGTTGGACGCAGGCTTAGACATGGCTTTCGATCGTGCTAAGATATTATCCAAGTATCTCGGGGAACTGATATCATACGTCAAGAAAAAAGCGAATCTAGGTAATACTTTTTGTGTGAAAACGATTCATGCTATTGTGGCACTAATGCGAGTGCAGTATTAGTACTGTTGGAGCTAAAAGGTCGCTTCTGTTTTGGGGTCTTTTGTTATTTTCATAGCGGATTATTTTGGGGCATTTTTTATCCAACGAAATGTAACTTTTAAGATAATCATCGGCTCTCGAATTTGGGGGTCTGGGTTTAATTCCCTAGTCGGTTTAATTGGACACAATGTCGCCAATGGCTCGTCACTGTTGCGATGTTTCTTCAGAGCTGTATGGCCCAAGCGCTAAGTTGCGGAGATGACCCCCGCCACTCGTTACACGCTTTGGCGTAATTTCATGAGTATAATGAAGATTTGATTTTTTTCTTGGTGTTTTACTTTACATTTGCATTACTTTCAGAGATGGAACATTGTCGAAACGTACTGAAGTTATCGCAGCACACCAAATCAATCTTATCCGAACAAAGTTTTCTCCCTTTCCAGTCTCTATACTGCACCACACTCGACCATGTGAGTTGTCAGTGTTCAGATGGTTAAACTGTGCTTTTGGTTTAAGCTAGTGAATTGCAATGACAACTTTTTTGCCTTTCTTCAAGTTTGACTGAATGTGATATATTTTGCAATGCACCGTGCTTCGTGCGATAAATCTATGTTGTACGCTATGATATGATTTAGTTATTTTCATTCGCTTGATGAGTTGACATGTGTTGCGAGGTTGTGCCGATCTTCTCTGCTTCGTACCTACAGTTACGAATGCAGCAGCGGTGGCATATCGTTAGTTTGACCGGGGGTCGAGTCTGTTTGCCAAACATTGCAGTTGGTGATACAATACGAAAAAATTCAAATGCTCATTGTACTGGTGGTATTGCTCCAAGCGTGTGACGAGTGGCTGGGTCCATCCCCGCAGCTTAGCGCCTGGCGAACACAGCTTCGAAGAAACGTAGCGGCGGTAGAATCTTTGGCGACACTATGTCCGATTTGACCGACCCAGAAATTGAACTCTAAGACCTCCGTGCCGATAGCGATGTCTCAAACAATCGAAACATTGAAATTTTGCATAATTATGTTCAACCAGTAAATGCTCCTTATGTGCCTATGGTGTTGAACCGCATTATTATTTGGCTGGGTGTGAGTTAAATGTTATATATGTCAGATACGGAAATTATACGTAAAGTCTAACTGAACCAATTTGTCATCCTAGTTTCAGTCTTATTGTTCATACTTAACCAGCTTTTTCCGCTCATTATTTGCTTCTAACGCCGTGATGTCCGTTGAGCGTGGTAAATTGAATTGAGGCTTTGATAGTGCCATTTGCATGCTTATTAATGTAGAATAATATGTGTAATATTGCCAAGACTTCATGCTTACGTACGAATGTTCATTATTACAGTCAGTCTGTCTTGGCATTGTCGTCAATCCTAAAATAGCTGAGCTATTATAATTGTGGTGATAATAAACTTATATCGTCTTGATTCTACTAATAACTTCGTACTTGTTTGCTTGCAGTTTTAATGACCTTCGCATAAACTTGCATCAGCATCTGAAAAATTATTGGAAATAGAAACCACCTGATTACATGGTTTTGTTCGACCTATACACTTGGATTGCTGATGCTAAATTCTTTTTTAAACTTGCGTTGCTTTTTTCTCTTCGTCTTTATACATAAAGAAATTCTCGAATTTGAAGCAAACCTCTTCGTAGTTTCGATACAGGAGAGTGCTTTCCTTTTTTACCCTTATTTTCATCAACTGCTTTAAAACCGGTCGCTTAGCTTAGTTGCTAAGCACATCGCTATCGGTGCCGGAGGGCTGAGCTTCGATTCACAGTGTCGCCAACGGCTCGCCATCGCTGCGACGTTTCTTCGGAGCTGTGCTGCTCAGGCACTACGCCGCGGAGATGGACCCGCCATTCGTTACACGCTTCGGCGTAATACTGCGAGTATATTGAAAGTTTGATCTTTTTTTGATATTTCAGAATGAAAGTGAAATGTTCGCGATTTCTTCTCAGATTCAATTAGTTCTTATTAGGATGCTAGAGTGTTACTTATTTATTTATTTATTTTTTTCATAACCTTACATAACTGATCTAGTAGTACTCAGTTTTGAATGCTCTGCTGTTTTAATCTGCTTCGCGTATTGACGACTAAAGCATCGGTTTCAGCAGTTATGAATTTTTATGATTGCGGACTTTGATCGTTCCACAAAACTAGATTAGCTTACTCAACTATCATTAGAGTTAAATCTTGTATAAAAAGTGTACCATATACGAGTGCTATAATTTGCTTAATCAATCGTCAATAGTCATTCTTGCTTGTCATGGTCGGTATACGATCTACGTCGTTAATCCTTCTAGAAGTCCTAAGTATTTGTGCTGTGTGTTGTAATCATGTTACATTTAACTGCTTCCCTGTACCGATCATGTGTAGCTGCTATACTGTTATGAGCTAGTTGGTAAATTAGGAATTTATTTATCATGTGTGGAAGTTATGACATTGCCGTATTACAGTACCGATTTCACTTTTCTCTTTTTGCAGAATTGTTGAAGCGTTTAGGTTTAACTTGATATCCTAATATCGGTTACTACAGTAAGATTATGAGTCAAGAAGTCACCATTGCTTTATGGATGCATTTAATGTGGTATAGTTTGCGCATACCTTTTATAAAGTTACATACACGCGAGTTGAATTAAAATCAGAGATAACCCATTGTTGATACATGTTGTGAAGGGCGCTATTTGCTGCAACCACACGCTTATCGATGCCTAGTGATTTCGCTCTGCAGCAAGCTTTAATTGCTACGAATGGCGGGAACTGATAAAAGTTTTAAAGTACAGCAGTCAGGTGTCTTCTGTTGCCAACCTCTCGCCACCGCTGCGGCGTTTCTGTGTGGTCCAGGCGCTAAGCCGCGGAGATGGTCCCCACCACTTGTTACACTCTTCGGCGTAATACTGCGAATATAATGAATATTAGATTTTGATTTGAGTCAGTTATTTTTTCTAGAGTCACTTACTTGGGCTGTGTGCAGACTCAGTCTCGCAATGCAGCACTTGTATGACTGATTCACCGTAAATTTCTTTGATTTGAATCTTTGGTTGCAGTTCAAATTTAAAGTCTGTCTGCAATGAACTTATTTTCAGCGCTTAAGCTTAAAAAGTTCACACTTGCAGCAGCAATTTTCGTTTCATTATTGCCTCGTCGGAGCAACGGGTTCACTCGTTAACGACCAAAAATAATCAGAATCAAATTTTCATTATACTCTCGCTATTGCGCCGGAGCGTCTAACCAGTGGCGGGGCCCATCTCCGCGGCATATCGCCTGGGCATTGGGCAACATAGCTCCGAAGGATCGTGGCAACAGTGGCGAGCAGTTGACGGTACTGTGTTTCATTTAACCGACCTAAGAATCGAACCCCAGACCTTACGCACCGATTGCGATGTCGTTAAGATTCGCTTAGATTTTTGATCATTGTTGGACACGATTGTGACTGTTTAGGAGCGTGAATATGCTAGCAACTGCCAGAACGTTCATCAAGCTCTTTATAATAAATACGTTGAATCTCTCCAATCAAAAAAACTGGATCATGATAAGAAGAGAAAACAAATTCGAGATTCGTGGGCGAGGGAAAGGAAACGAACGGTATGAGTGTTCAAAAATAAATATCATGTCCTGTACTGAAAATTGCTTGTGAGAAAAGTGCGGAATAAGCTTGCGTTATTCGAATCAGCTGTTATCCGAATATGTGTGTATTGAAAATGCTATCTGCCTCTGCCATGTCACTATCATGTGGACTATGTTTGAAGTACTTGCCACTTCACCATTAGGTCAGCTTGCCACTTGTTTAAGAATATGCATTTTTTGCGAAGACATGCCTAGTTTGGGCCTCGAACCCCAACCTTCTAGTTTTCTATAGAAAGTAGAAGGCTTTGCAGATATTGTGACTATTGGTAATCAAATGCCATGTGAAGTTAGAGTAAATAGAATTCTTCGTATTAGTATGCGCTTTTTACATTCTTTCTTTTAATATGTAAACGCAAGCTTGTGAGTTTGCCAGCAAATTCTTTCACTTATTGCGCTCCACTGATCATGAATGATTTCTTTCTCGAGATATGTTGCATGGATACGACTTGCTTGCCATTATTTGGACTAGCTTTTCTTCATTACGTCATTACGCTAGTTAAGGAGTTCAAATTTCAAGTTAATAGTGTTGCGTCTTCTATGACTAGCTCAATAAAGTGGTCATAAACTTGACAAGATTCAGTCAACAATTATTTTCGAACTTGTTTACAAGCCACAAATGTGCTTTTCTTGGTCCGAGTCATAATGATTAGCAATCCTTGTTTTTTTTTATTTTTTGACCAGCAACATTTTTATTGCAATACACTCAGCAAGGTAATTACCACAAGCTGAAATGTCTATGTGCATCCAAAGACCTAAATATTAGAGTGGGTCGAAATTGAAATCAAAAAAAGAGCCCCCCTAGATAGTTGCCAAATATGGTAAAACTAACTTCAAAACCAATTTTGGCTCGTTGCCAATTGAAATGTACCAGCAACCGACACCTAGTGGTCAGAAATAAGAAAATATCGTGAAAACTCAATAACTTCTGAAGTACACGTCGTAGAAAGCTGATGTTGGTGTCAAACGATGAAGAACTAATAAGTTTATATCTGCTTTAAGAGAACATTTTGTGCTATTTTGCTTAGAAAAAAATTTATTCACCCAAAACGTAAATTTGTGGTCATTTTTTTCAATAGAGATTGCACAGGCTGAAACGAATTATACAAATTGCTTTTTGAACTCAAATTTTTTCATAAGAGATCGTGAATTGATCATTTGGTGTAAAAAGCCATCTCCTCTATCAAAACCTGCCACAGTAGCAGATGCTTGAGTGATTAACTTAACGTGGCGTTCAACAGCCTGGTTGTGGCAGGGCTGCTTGAAGAACATAGGTTTTTGTCGGACACTTTTGAGCTCATCATTTGTTGCATGATGTAAAAGAGGAGTCTCAGCCTCTAAGCATGGATCAAATGGCTAGTGATGCGAAATTGCATTTTAGTGTATGGATGGGACCTTAAATTTCATCACAGCTTTTACTTCCTCGCAGCTTGTTTCTTTGAAGATGTCAGTGTGGCCAACAGTGAGTGTTTCACGTGGAGACATAATCTTATCAAGAGCAATATCTCTGACCGGTTTGTTTTCATCGCAAGCATCGCATTAATTACATGCTCAGGATGAGCAAAAAAGACCTTAAGCCGCAAAACTTTAAGGGCAATATTTTTCTATTGTTTATCAGGACTTTGTGTGACTCTCCTAAGCTTAAATGTCTTGAACGATCCGTAATCGAGTTCTTTGCTTCGACTTCAGAAAAGTTTGGAAAATATATCTCAATGCAAAATTCAGTGAGAAGAACTAACGTCGAATTTGGTTTCTTTTGGGAAACGTAATATCTCAGAATTCGATAACCTAGAGTCAGCCATCGTGAATGACGCAAAGGACTAACTTCTAGCAATTGCAAATCTGGATCTAAAGCTCCATGAATGATTGACCAACAAATTTGGTATGCGTAATATTAGTCATTACTAACATCACAAAGGACTTCATCACTAAGCGCAGGAAAATTCGCAGACATTGGCTGAAAATTTTTAACATCCCAATTTGAAACAACCCCACCAATCATCTTTCCAATTTTTCCAAAAAGACTATCAGGACCAGTCTACTCCATCTAATAGTCGGAAAACATGGCGCCAGGAAAGCTCATTACAATGTAATAAACATATGCTCTGTTGTAATGGCCTACCCAACTGCTCTTCCAAAATGCGTATCACTCCGCAAGAATGTCCCATCATGACTGCCGTTCCGTCAGAACCAATATCTTGCAAATTCTTTTCAAGTTTGGTGCTTCTAATGGCTTGATGTTATTGATTCAGGTTTTCCATCTTGCGGAGAAACGTGGGACGAATAATATTCACTGCCTACCATGCAACATTTTGCTGGTCATGCTGCAATTTTTTCGTTTCGTCATTTTATTAAACAACCTCTGATAGCTTATTCCTAATTTTCGCTTACTGAGATCGCTATAAGCAATTATATATAGTCTACACGTTATCATTAGAGGGTAAATACGTTATCTTGGCTACTTTTTATCAGCTACTGAAGTTTTGATATTTAGTTCAAGGAAAGTAGTGAAGCAGGCAGAAAGCCAAGTTTAAACGTTGTTAGGCAAAATCTACTCGTTTGTTTAAACAACTTAATTCGGAATACAAGTTCGCGTATATTTTGTCATGGTAATAATCTGAACTTGATTGGTTGAACAGTTGGTTCCATAGCAAACTGGAAATTAGTATTCAGCGTAGCAAAGTTGTGAAGAGGCATCGATTTTCCAGAAACAAGTTTTTCCTTCATAAAAGTAGATTTTTTGCAACTATAGTTCTAAGAAAAGGCCTATTTTGATGCAAAATATCACGTATTTTGTGATTTTTAGAAATAACTTTTTTTCTAAGCAAAATAGCGCAAATTGTTCTTTTAAAGCAGATATAAACTTATTAATTCTGCTTCGTTTGACACCAAAACCAACTTTCTACGACATTTACTTCAGAAGTTACCACATTTTTTAAATTTTTTACCATTTTCTACCACTAGGTGTCGGTTGCTGGTAAATTTCAATTGGCAACGAGCCAAAATTGGTTTTAAAGTTGGTTTTACCATATTTGACAATAATCTGGGGGGGATTTTTTTTAAACAAATTTTTCGATCCACCCTGCTAAATATGCCCAATCTTATTTTCTTCGAGTGGCCTCTAAAGGCATCACACTGTGGCGAAATAGGAAATTGTATTACTTCGCTGACAGGACGATTGATATGAATTGTATGACAAACCGTAGGAATTAATTCGTTCTTTGATCTAACCTCACGAAAAAACCAAGACCTTCTTCACCAAACGAATATAATAATCGACCCAACTTAACTCACTTAGCTACGGTACTCGCCGTACTACTTTTCAGTAAACACAAGCACCACTGCTCACTTCAGTAACACTATACAACAAGGGCTATACCCTTCAGCATACAACAATATTGCTTACTCTACGCATACTAAATCTACACTCGAATAAATTCAAGATCGAAAATTCAGGCCTATTTATACTCTAAATTTAAGTTCAAGAACGTTCTATAACATTCTTAAAAAGAAACAAGAAGAGAAATCATATGGCATGCAAAAATTCACACTAAACTATAGTAAATACAATTGTGACGTCACAAGCACAAAATTTGACCCACTGAAATAACGTAATTGAGAGATCTGTCCAGAATATTCACGGAAAAAATACGTCAGTAGAAAATTATGACTTCATAATACAACCTTACGAAACAGTCCCACGAATAAAACTTCGGAAAACAACGCGTCGGTCTAGAACCTTCTACAGTAGACAAAACATTTAAAACGAAACATATAAAACAGTTATATCGTTACACACGCCTTCCATCAGACACCTATGTAAGAAATCACAACCTTGATCCAGATATTTACTTAGTAACATTGCCAAGGTTATCACAATCCACGAACCTGTTTTCACTGCTGTTGCAGCTCATCAGATAAAGTGAAAACCTTGTACAACTACTATTAAGTCAAGATTACAAATTAATCAGCCTTAGCACGTATCATTTTTTGATTTTTGTGACTTTTTTTACTCAATGAACCATTTTGGCAACTGCTTTTCCATCAACGCATTACAATTATCACAAGAAGTGCATTACATCTTTTTAATATCAAACGTTTCAATCTACTATGTTCTCAAAAATGTTTGTAATAAAAGTGTTGTATAAGCTTGAAATAAAAATAATCACATCTTCATTAAACTCGCAGTATTACACCGAAGCGTGTAACGAGTGGCGGGGGTCATCTCCGCGGCTCAGCGCCTGGGCGACACAGCTCCGAAGAAACATCGCAGCGGTGGTGAGTCGTTGGCGACACTGTGCCCGATTTGACCGGCCTGTGAATCGATCCACAGACCTCCTGCGCCGATAGCTATGTCTTCAACAACTGCTCTAACCGGGTTGTTAGTTCAAAGCGTTGTTTTGATGTTATTGGCTGTATTATAATTTTCTCAACATTACAGTATCTTCGATGCTGAAGCACCGAGATTAGTATGCTCGTGAATTTTTTCCAGGAGGAATCGGCGTCCTGGATGCGAAAAGCAAAACAAAATTATCATGCCAAAATGCACGAATATCGTAAAGCTCGCGAAGCTTCTTTGAAAGCTGAGGGGGATCAGCAGGTGGCGCTACAACCTCCCAAAATGAGCAACAGTGCTTCATCGTCTGCGCTCGGTGGGTTTTATGCCTCTTCGTCTGCTAAAGTTGACAAGAAGAGGAAGCAAGAAGAAGAGCTGAATGCCAAAGTAAGATTAACTAGTACAGGCGGTCCTCGGGTTACGAACGGTATCGACTTACGCTGCTTCGAGGTTACGAACGCGCCCCATAAAATATATAATATGATTATATCGCGATCGTTAAAGTGGATCATTGTGATGCAGAGTTACAGGATAGTTTCATGCAGCTATTTTAGACTCAATGGCCTTCGTCATTTGCATCGTAAGTGACGTAAACAATGTTATGGTGCATTTTTGTTATGGTATCATACTTTACAGTACAGTATCAGCATGTATGAAGTAATTTATTTATGATGTTCCGACTTGCACTGAAAATCGGGTTACACTGAAACTTACGGATCAACCTTATACTTAATTGTCGTAAATGTCGGATCAATGTCGTAGGTCGAGAACCTCCTGTATGTACTTATTACTTCAATAATAATCAATTGATTAAATGAAAGCTGTTTTCGCGTTTGGCTTCAAAAAAGCTTCTGAGACATACAGCTTATTTTCAAAGCTACACAAAAGAGTTATGATAGAGCGTTTCTTTAAGTTTAACGCGAAAACAACTTTTTTCAAAGCTATACTTAATTACTTGTAGAGGATTGACAGTTACTTGACGTTGCAAAATTTCGTTGTATCTGTTGTGAGTAATTTCATTGCGCGATGAGAAGAACCAGGTCAAAATCATATCTGCATTATACTCGCGGTATTATGCCGAAGGGTGTAACGAGTGGGTTCGATTCCCGGACCGGTAAAATCGGACACAGTGTCACTAACGGCTCGCCACCGCTGCGATGTTTCTTCGGAGCTGTGTTGTCCAAGCGCTAAGCCGCGGGGATGGGCCACAGATTTATCGACCAACATTAGCCCTGGAGTATTTGCTAATTTCTGATTGAACTCTTTTACGCGTTCGCCCGTAAAAGTGTCCGGGGTCTATCTATAATCAGTTCCAGCAGGTCGATCAAATGTATGCATCATTTTTGAACTGATAACTTAAATCAGGGATGGAGAACCCGTTGCCTTCTTGATTTTTGCTACAGCCTGCATCAGATCTTAGTTGCTTTAAGTTTTCAAAAAGACTGCCACACATTTAACTACTTGTTGTATTTCTTACCTAAACACACCTAGTAGTCTCTGATTTTGCAGGAAGACGTATTTAATTTTTCTAAGATTGTTGCATAAATTTGTTAAGTAATTTTGCATATTTTTGTGCGCAATTTAAAAGTATGAAGTTAATACGGCCCACTTCAAATATTCTGCATTGGATGTGGCCCTCAGTAGTTTGCAGGCTCTCCACCCTGACTTAGATTCTCGAAATCAAGTTCGATCACTCACCAGAGCACGCTGTATTTTTTACTTCAAATTGTCCCTGCAGTGTTTAGAACATTGAGCAGTTAATCTTCATGTCTCTATCTTTTTCATTCAAACCCCACCGACTCCAGGCTTCTTGGCTTACTGCATCATAATCAAGTTTTTATCACGGTATAAGAGAAAAAAGTCATGACGGTATAAAAAAAAAAGGTTGAAAACTTAAAACGTGACGCGGAAAGCTCTATGAGCGTGACTTACTTGAGACAGAAACAGAATAATAATTATTCACTAAGATATACGGTATGATGTACGGTATACGGTATGCTAAGATGTACGGTATGCTTGTTTGTCAACAGTTTTATTAGGTAAAATGTATGTTCAAATGTTAAACCAAACTTTTACTGGGGAAAAACAAGCTTGCGTCTACATTTACTCCCTGTTTTTTTTTTCACGTGACAGCCTTAGATAATGCGGTGAAACTGCAAACTGAAGTTGTTATAACATCATGATGCAATTAACATTATTGCATTCATCAGTATACATATCTGAAAACTTCAGTGTGAAAACATGATTTGGTGTTGATACCAATTTTACAGTCATTGGTTTGACCCGATTCTGAATCAAACCGGAGTCTACATGTCCAGAAGCACACGCTCTATCCACTCTGCCATCTGAGCTGTTTGCAAAATTGTTATTTAGGCGACGAATGCCGAGCAAGCTTACAGAAGCGCAATCATGGAAGCAAACAAACGCATCAAAGACTTGGATAAACATAAGGTAAGTTTACTGGCCGGTTTGCTCAGTTGTTCAGCATGTCGGTGCGGGAGGTCTGGGGTTCGATTCCCTGGTCGGACACAGTGTTGGTAACGCTGCGATGTTTCTTCGGAGCTGTGTTGCCCATGCACTAAGCTGCAGAGATGGGCTCCGCCACTCGTTTTTTACGCTGCTTTTTCAAATCTTTCGAAGTTTATGATCACACAAACCTCCAGCAAAAAGTTCTCCGAAACATGTTCCACAGCATTTTTGTAATTTGGCTTTCAGAATGTGCGGGTGAATAAAAATATTTAGTTGATTTTTGTGACGTAATGGCACGTTTGTCCAGTGAAAACAAGGGATTTCTGTACGTTTCCGAAAAAAGCTGGTCAATCCAATTGTTACTTCAGTTACATTGGAGTACTTCAGTTTATTAATACTGTACAGTGATTTGGAAGCGATGGGTTGTTCTTTCAATTGTTTATTTACGTTTCAACTTGATCGGAATATTTGTTGACAGATGTCAACAAAGGAAAAACAATAAAGGATTAGCAAAAAGACAACGCTTATCTACATAATACCATTGCTGTATCAGTGTTTCTATTATTGTGACCTAATTACTATTGTCGCAAGTCACAATTGACTATTACAATAGTATAGCTGGCGACTTCTAAAAAGTTGTTTTTTTGCATTTGATTATTAGCTAAACCTCGGAGATCGTCGCATTCGCGGTTACAGTGTGCAGCAGCTATAATCCTACTGAATAAATAGAAGCTGTGATAAGAGATAGCACCAATCAAATTCTACCTGGTCGTAGTACGTTAGTAGAGTGTATTTTACGTTCCGCGGAATAGCCTAATATTGTCCTACTACATCTCTGAAATTTAGAAAATAAAATTGTAAATTTGATAGAAATTATCAAAATATCTGGAAGTTTTAAAATAGGTTTTATTGTAGATTATGACGAAGTAGGAGCTGTAATTGTTTGATGAACGAGCGGAGAAGGTTGTAATGTCGTGTAAGGCGTTTGCGAATACTTTCCCATGATAACGACTAGTGCTGTATTGTAACTGGCGAGGGAGCAGGTGCTGCACCGCGCACAGGCCCCACACCAAAAGGAGCCCACGTTAGGAAGGGAAAAGTTTTATTATAATTTTGCAGAGGACGATTCTTACGTTCTTGGAGACCATTTTTTTGTTTGGGGCCCGGTACTTATGTTTGCACCCATGCCCCACCAGACGAAGTTACAGCCCTGAAAACCACTCTGATATTGATGCTGAAGTAACAGCGGAACTTAGTCTGTTCCTCATGACTTAAAATTCCTTCGGAAGAACTGTCTCCTGTAGAAATGCATAGAAACAAACTTTTAATTTCAGACCAAATATCTGCGTCAACTTCGCGATCTCATGCTGCAATGCGATGAAACGGCTAAGCACGTCACTCTATCTTTCTTCCAGTTGCATCATCAACTCTACGTTCCACTGCCCGTTCAGGTATTAATTAAAGTCTCATCTTCATTATACGAAGTATGTAATGAGTGGTGGGGTCCACCTCCTTTGCTTATCACCTGGACAACACAGGTCCGAAGCAGCGGTGTCGAGCGTCGACAAAATTGTGTCCAAGTTGACCAGCTCCAGAATCGCACTCAGCATCGGTAGCGTTGTCCTTAGCCTCTGCGCTTAGCAGTGGTTAATGAAGGTGCAAAAGTATGGTCATGCAGTTGAACGTAGGCTATATATCATGTTTCGGTTCACCCTCTCAAAATTCTTTGTTCAATCACTCTTGTGCAGTATTTAGACTTCGGTTGACGTTATGTTCTTGTTTATAAAAGAGTGCTAATTTCAATCATTCACGGCTTTTGTTTTAGGATGGTAGTAATCACGTTTATAATATTGCCGTATTTAACAATGTCGATTTCAGAATTCAATTAATATGGGACGAGAATAGCTTGACGAGGAAAAATAAGTCACAGTAATTCTTAATACAGGACGTTTTGACAATATAGATTCAGCTGTAATCATCAGCAGTGTGAGCAAGGCTTTCAGTTTTATACTGCCTTGCATACACTGCTGATGATGACAGTTGAATTTATGTTGTCGCGACGTCTAGTTTTAAGAATTGCTGTGCCTTTACTTTTCTCCGTCAAGCTGTTTTTGTCGCTTATTTATAGTATTTCGAAGTTACTTTATTCAGTTTTTACTTGTTAGTTTCAAGCATTGTCGGAAGATGCAAAACGTTATGAACCCGGGCACCAATATGTGGAGTATGTTCGCAACCTTCCTCTTCCCATCCCGTCTCAGAGATCCCTCTTCCAATTCGAACCTTATCCTTTCGACAGAGACGCCAACTTTATTGGACCTGGAGGTAGGAATTCTTGGCCATAGCTTTATTCCTCGAGCTTTCCGAGATGAGATCTGGTATAGCAGTCCCTTAAGCGGCCGCTATAATTTTGGTGCCTGCTTGACTCGAAAACTTTGAACAGTCTCTTCGCAGTCTCCCTTGACATTTCAGTTTCCATTTGGGTTCTTCGTTTTGTCTCTTTTATTTCAATACAACTCCTGGTCTAACAGCTCTAAAATAAATGAACAACTGCGAAAGACTCGGCAAGAGCTTTGAACAAGTGAGATGAGATGCGGTGATTCCATGATGTCACATACTGTTGTGGTTGCTATTAAGAAAACGAGAAGAGTTAACAATCATCTCTCCTAATTTTGTCGGTCTTTCTCTAAAAGTCATTTTTGGTTAAAAGAAAATATGCAGCCAGAGGATCGACAAACATTTTTTTATCACTTCACGTTGGAAGATCTTACTCGTTCCATTGTAAAAAGAAGATGAAACATAATCATTTCAGTTATTCTGGCTGCATGTTTCCTACTATTACTACCGGTACTTAGATTGTTAAGAAAATTTAAGAATGATGCTCCGACATTTTTGGTTAATATCTTTGCCTGTTTGCTCTTTTTTTTTTTGTGGTTGATGATAATTACATTTTCGTGGCAAATTCTAATAACAAGCAGCAAAGTAAACAGAAAAAAATCATCCTCAGAAGTTGGAAACAAAAATAACTTTGAAATAAGTCTTGGTCGCCATGGATAAAGCACCTTCGTCCCTGTGAGCGCTAAAGTCATCATCGAAGTTACAAATTAGTGCAAAATCACTAAATCATGAAGCCATTGCAGCCTGTTGCGCCGTTGTCTAATCTTCATGTGGGTATCGTACTCAAGTAGAACAGAACAGAACATGTTTTATTTCAGTCGCTCGTTGACCAACACGATTAAAATACAACGGAAAATGAAAATAAATATACACAAAACAAGCGAAAAAAATACACGAAATGCGACAGGGAAGTTGCGAATAGATCTTGCAGTCAAGGAGTCAAGCAACCGCCCATCGTCAATTAGTATAATTTTATAGAACTTAATTATCGCATCTGGTTAAATGTCGAATTTCAAACAAATATTTGGTGGAGCGAGCGACCACGTTGCCGAAGAGAGACGAATCGGCATACCAATGCAAGTAACAAACCGCTTGAAATCTATAGTATCCCGGTCCCCAATACAAGCGAATTCGATAAAATATTTAATGGTCGTACTTGGATATGAGGAAAGTTTTAAAATGAGATTTGAATAGCTGAAATTTAAGTGACTTGACATCCTTCGGAATGAGATTCCATATTTTCACTTTTTGATACCTTATGCTTCTCTTTAATCCATTTGTGGAATAGCGAGGGGTATATAGACTGAATTTACGCACTGACTGTCTCGTATTTCTTTGAGAAACCTTATCAACTTTCGCAAAGTAGTCTTTGAAAGGTACTGGTGCTTGGTTGTAGATGCAAGTATAAACAAATTTAGCGGTTTCATAAGTGTATAAGTCACAAATTTGTAGCACTTCAAGTTTCTTGTATATAGGATTGGCTTGATCGCGATAGTGACTATGATTCGCATTGCCTTATTTTGCAGGGTTTTTAATTTGCCAAGGTTAGTAGGATAGGTTGAACTCCAAACCGCAATGCCATACGTTAATAGAGGATGTATTGGAGCATAATATAGTTGCAGCAGGGTTTTGAGAGGAAAATTGTATCTGACTTTACTTAGGATGCCCATGGAGCGAGCTATTTTGTTTTCAAGTGTAAGAATGTGCTCTTTAAAGTCCAATTTGTTGTTAATAAAAACACCCAAATATTTTGCACTACTAACAGTATTAATAGGATTGTTATTACTCGAAAGAAGAGGTGAAAAGTTAGGAATCATGGTTAGTTTTGGCGGAATAAAAAGTGCGCAAGTTTTGGGCAAGTTGTCAATTTGTTTACACAGTGCAGCAAGTGCTTAGTCGGTTGAATTCCTCAGTAATTATATTTCTCAGGGTTTGTGGGTTATCTTCCGTAAGTAGCAAACAGGTATCGTCAGCAAATAGGGTAGGCTTACTTTGCAATGCATTGTTAAGGTCATTTATATAAATGAGAAAATAAACAAAAATTGTGTAAATAAATAGAATTCAGTTTGAGTGTGATAACTACTTGAAGAGTCGACAACGGCGAAACAGGCTGTAATGGCTTTATAATTTAGTGATTTTGCATCATATTATAGTACAGGTTCTAACTATTGACAGTTATCGAGCACTCTGCCAGAGGAGTCTTGCTTTAACTTGTAACAAATTAGTTAAGTGTATTGTTTTTTCTCAGGTTACAGCGACAGCGAGAGCAGTAGTAGCCGGTCATTAGATGATTTATCTTCCGCGGGTGAATTAGCAAGATCCGGAGGACTCCGCAGACATTCTACCGAGGATTCCCTCTCCTCCGAAGACCTTCTCGATGATCCTCCAGCACGAGACAACAAACATTCTAATTCTCTCACCCTGGGTAAGCTGGTCTGTCGTCATGTGTTATCTATGCATCTTGATTTCCGCCTTTCTACAAATTTTGCTAATAAAAGTCATACGCAGCCTGCTGGTTGGAAGGTTTGCTGCGGAAAGTCTGGGGTTCGATTACTGGGTCGGTCAAATGGGACATAATGTCGTTACCGCTGCGACGTTTTTTCGAGATGTGTTGTTCAGGCGCTAAACCACGGAGATGGACCCCGCCATATATTCGGAATGGTTGCATGGAAATGTTCACTTTGCTTTCCAGCGATCTGATTGGCTAGCATTTGCAAGAAGAGCATGCAGTTCTCGCCACTCGAGGTCAATGAAGCAGAGTTTCTCAGTTTATTGTTGATTACTTGCGGCGTACTCGCGCAAATGCTCTAGTCAATCAGATCGCTGGAGGACGAAGTGGAAATTTTCTGTGCAACCATTCCGAAATATGTGTCACCCTACTCGTTATGCGCTTCGGCGTAGTACCACGAATGGGTCATTCCATCTCAGATCACCCAATGAGTAAAACCCCACCCTCTCCAATTTCAATGAAATTTGGTACATAGGTATTTCATGGCCAGAAAAGCCAAAATTTCAAATTTCGTCTTCGTCGGATCGGCGATTTCCGAGATATCGCCATGACAATTTTTCACTTTTTTGCAAAAATGGGCGTGGCCGCCAAACTTTAATTGACTGTATCTTCGCAACCGTAGGTCCGATTTTCAAAAACCAAGTATTTCTGGAAAGCTGAAGACACAAGTAATCTAAATATGGCATTTTTTGGTGAATTAGGGTACTTTTAGGGAGGATGACCTTTTGACCTTTATTTTGACTTTGAAATTGACCCTGTGGGACACGCCCCACAACGTTGACCCAATTATGAAAAATGTAGCCCCATATGTAACTACAACATATCAAAAATTTGGAGGGGTTTTCTTTCCTATAACTGAGAAAATTAGGATTGAATAGAGCCAACCATGCTATGAAATACACTACACTTGATAACATCGTTTGGTTGCTAAAACATGTCATACAGTTGCTAAAGAGTAACTAAAGACTACTTTTTGTAAACAAACCAAAAATAGTGTTGTTAATATTTTACAAAACTATTCCTAAAGATATATAGGCCTACTTTCCGTAAATTATGTTTAGCTTATCACTGCTAGTGGCAATGTTCAAGATGTTTAAACAGTCAAATTGCAAAGCTTTTTGCTATCATTGTGGAAGCGGCACCACACTCAACCATCAATCAGTTTAGCAGAATATCGATCTCAAATAAGCACAAGCTAGTGTATCTAATAATTTTTTTTCACCAATTTGATGTATTTCACTTGTCTTTTGCACATACCTCACTGTTGGTATTACCTGGCCCACAACATTGTGATGCACAGAGAGTGATAGCAATTGTGGATCGGTGACACGTGGTATGAAGACTCGAGATACTGATACATTATTCCATTAATCTACTGATTGATTGGTTGTTTTTTGCTGAATGTTACCGTATTTGTGCCGACTCCTCAAGACATAGCAAAAGTTTGTTAGCATTGTTCAATCTGGCCAGCAACTAAGGAGTAGAAAGTGGACCCAGTGGGTATAATGGAATGGCTACATACTGTAGACAATTGTGAACTTCTCTTCATTTTCTGTTAGTGATAACACCTTCAAAAGGTAGTGTCTATTTTGCTGTTAACGGCAAATTTTTCTTAAGGGCTGCAGTCCGGGGTATTTGGGGTAACTGAAAGAATCGGTCAATCTAGCTCCAACTCCCGAGTCCAATTTTACGCTGAAATAACCCATTCGAGTGCTGGTCGACTTGGGTAAAACTCACTGAACTCCGCTGCTCATCTTGAATATTTCTGAGTGCGTAGATGCTGTATAAACACTGCACGCAGGAAGGTATAGAACGACCGTAGTAACGTCCTCTGTCTGCATTTTCCTCTGGACGAGCTTGTAGCAGCCCAATTCAATTGCCTTCACTGTTTTATCTAGTAAAAAATACTCTTCATCTATGATCTTATGTTCAGGAGATAGCGGGTTGGACCCATCGCCAGTACCACGACGAAATTTCACCAAAAATGCGATTAGAGTTGCCGCTAACGTGAAGGGAGCATTTACGGTGAGAAGTTGTTTGTGGATAATTGAATTCGAATTTTTTATGCAGACTTCACTTCAATAAATCTCACTATAAAATAAGATCACCAAATCATAAAACCACCACAGCCTGTTTCGCCGTTGTCGACTCTTCAGATGGTGTAAAGTTTATTTTATTCAAATAGAATCTATTATAAATAGAGTTTTAATAGATTCTGTCTGAATAAGATAAATTTGTACCACCTGAAGAGTCGATAACGGCGAAACAGGCTGCAGTGGTTTCATGGTTTGGTGATTTTATTTTATCATGTAAGCTCTAGTTATTGACAGTTATCACGCACCCTGCCAAAGAAAGTTTGGCCTTGCTTTACGTTACATCTCATTATATATTGAGGCAAGCTTTAGTGGTGGACTGTACTTTTCCATTGTTCAAGCGTAGAAAGAAAAATACACGTGAAATTGTAAATCATTGATTTTTGCATTATTTGCTCCAACTTGCTGTATCAATTTTTAATCATAAGCTGCTGTGTAATGTTTATACTCGTAGCGTTTTATCATTCTGATGATGTTGGTCGCAAGAACCAACGAAACGTCAATAATAAACTTAACCAGGTCTTAGTTGAGGTATTTATGTGCAATATATAGGTAGGTATTTACGGAGGAACGAAGTTTTCAAGTAATTTAATTATGCCTGGTGAACATCGCAATCCTATTCCAACCTTTGCTGCTTTTGTTGTATCATCGTTGTTTCCTCGATTAAACATAGTCTACTGAAATAATGAAGAAAAAACGAAACAACTGAGATTATTTTGAAATATTATTGAACTAAAAATTGAACTGTAATTGAGAGAGAGTGTGAGGTGACCTTGCATTCTTCGAGTCGTTAGCCTTGGTGTACTACATGTCAAATACGATCTGCTCCAGCCATGAATCGAGCCCGTGTAGTGCCACATTGTCATGACGCTGACGATGGACTAAAACTGCGATGAAAGCGAAAGCTGTTCGATTGGGTAATAATTTTTCTTATTTTATTCCGTCATTGCTCACAAACCATTTTCACATACATTGCTTGCTTTGAAGCGGCCAGGAAAGGCTTGATGACGGCACGAGTATTACTATGAGGTACGAGAGCAATTTAGGTTAACAGCCTGGGGCTGATGGAAAGTTAGGTTTATAATACGTTCAATCAATGGAAGAATAGCTTTGAAAAAAGCTGTTTTCGCATTAAGCTTCAAGAAACGCTTTGTCATAAGTCTTTAAGCCTAATGCAAAAACAGCTTTTTTCAAATCTATTAAGTTCTGTACCGTCAATCAATTCTTCAATGAATATGTTGAAGTTTGTAGCACAGATGGCCGAGTGGCAAGAGCGTGTCTGCCTCTGAAGCTGCAGACTCGGGTTTGATTCCGAGTCGGGTCAAACCAATCACTTTATAATTGGTATTCACAGCTTCCCTGCTTCACGCTCAGCATTAAGGGGGTAGTGTGGAGAACGAGCCGGCAAGTTTACTTGTTGTGCCGTTGGGAAAGGCACTTAGCGGGATTTCTCCATCTTGGTGTGATAGACAGACGTCCGGCAACTCCTAAGCGAGCTCGTTATGGCGCTTTGATCGCTTTCTCGATATAGGTGGATAAACATGCAACTAAATGCAAGTACAAAATACACGTTTCAAATAAGTATGAGGTTTGCTTTACGATTCAGACCTTTCATAGCGACTAGCCGTGCTATTATTTGTGTGATGTGTGTAGAACAAAAAAGCGTCCAAGCATCCAACATTATTCGGTGTGGACTTTTCTTCTGTGGCCAGCAGTTGTGCGGATGGAATCCCATTCCTGGTCAAACTCTGTGTAGCTGAGATTGATAATCGTGCTCTTACAAGCAAGGTCAGGCCTTGCATTTCTCTTGTGATTATAAAGAAACTAATCAATCTGAACCGGGCAGTTTGCGCACTCGTCAAGCAGAGTGCTATCGGTGCGGAGGTCTGGGGTTCGATTCCTGAGCTTTCCAAATGGGGGACAATGCTGCCAACGGCTCGCCATTCTGCGACGTTACTTTGAAGCTGTGTTGACCGACTGGAGATGGGCCCTGCTGCTTGTTACATGCTTGGGCGAAATACGGCGAACAAAGATTATGATTTTGATAATCAGGCAGCTCACTGTGCTTTTATGCAATATGATGTTTGAGAGGCAGTTCAGAACTGTTGGATTGCAGTTGTGAAGTTTATTTTTCTTAGTTTTAATGCTTAACTTTGTGTATTCGAACTCAGGGATGAGGATAGCCAACTGAAATAGGTGTGAGACATGAATTGAATAAGCATCTTTTTTTTGAAGCAGTTGGCTTTACTGGTTGTTGAACGTTTGTTGATTCGAAATGACGTCATATGATCTTGAATCGTTGAATTGATTGATATTTGATGAAATTCTAGGCGTCGTTGGGCATTACAAGTGCATTACTATACCAATGACTACTGTGCTAATCGCTGCTCAAATATACTAGTGTGTCAATAGTTCTAGCCTAGTGCTTCTGCAGTTTACGCTGATAAATAATCGTATAAGTTTTTACCGAAACGTTTGTAAAACCATTGGAAATATGGTGGCTATAATTTTTTTATTAAACTTCGATTAGAATTGACGTTTGAACAAATTTGAGCTGAATAATCAATTTGACAAAACATTAAAATGTGGGAACTGTAATGGTTCTCCTTGTTTAAAATATGAGGAAAGTCAGAGCTGGAAATCCTCGACTTGCGACGTTGATCCGTTCTAATGTTTCAATATAACCCGAATTTCAGTGTAAGTCGGAACACGATGAATAGATAACTTTCTCTGAACTGTACTGTACAGTACTCTAAAAAGTATTGTACCGCACTATAATACTATGTAACAAATAATGTTCGAGAAAACAATTCCTCACCACATGGATTAGAGTGAATACAGTAATTTTACTGCAGGTTAGGTTACGATATTGATTCTTGACCGCTAACTGCTTTAATGTAGTTCATGGGGCGCGTTCGTTTCGTAGCCTTGACACAACAGAAGTCGGGCCTGTCGTCATTCGAGGGCTTACTGTACAGTGCTTTGTAAGCTTTTCTTATTGTCGATTATATTGAGTAGCAACTGACGGATTTCAACGCAGGGTATTTACCGGATGAATGGCGTCAAAAATCGTGTGGAAAGAATATGTTCTCAGTTCGATTCCTTTCCAGAGAACATTGATCTCTCCCAACATTCTCCTCATGACGTCACAGGAGCCCTGAAACATTTCCTCCGTCAGCTTACCGAACCTCTCCTTTTATTCCGATATTATGACATGTTTCTGGATGTTGCCAAGGTAACCACCATTCGTGTGTTGGTTAATTGATAATTAATATGGTCTCGTTTCATTCATTTGTCTGCCGGTTAGCTCAGTTCTACAGACTTTGCGGTCGGTGCAAGAGGTCTGGGTTCCAGTCGCGGCACGGTCAAAGCGAACACTGTCGCTAACAGCTAGCTACCGCTGCGACGTTTCTTCAGCGCTGTGTTGTCCAGACGCTAAACCGGACGAAACTCGACATTTGGGCGCGGGGGCATTTGGGCGCAGGGATTTGGATGCAGTGCCATTTGGGCGCAGGGGCATTTGGGCGCAGTGCCATTTGGGCGCGAAATACGTTCGTATCTATTTTGCGTTGATTTTTTAAATTTTATATATTTAATTTACGTTTGAAACGATCTTATAAATTAAATTAAGATGTGATAATTAACGGCGGTAACCTTTATCGAAAAAGATGGAGCCGAAATAGAAAAGAATTAGTAGCATGCTTAACGCGATTATAATTTGTAAATACTTTGAAATGGATTCATGTTTAATGGAATAAAACAAATAATTACGAGTCAGCAGTTATTTACACACGAAAACAATGATCCATTTCATTCGTATATTAGATTGATCAAGTACTCGAGATTAAAATTCGACTCTCGCAAGGTGTTAAACTCAAGGCTCGAAAATTAACAAAGAAAACAGAAGAACTAAAAGTTAGAACATTTTGTTGCAATCTTCTCGAACGATGGAAACGCGTGAGAATAAGGCAATTGTAACTACACGGTAATGAGTGATAAATGCGTAGCAAATATTAAATAAAAACGTAAGATAATGTCTTTTTTCAAAAAAATAACTAGATTTTGAAAAAGGTGCGAGTACTTGATCAATCTAATATACGAATGAAATGGATCATTGTTTTCGTGTGTAAATAACTGCTGACTCGTAATTATTTGTTTTATTCCATTAAACATGAATCCATTTCAAAATATTTACGAATTATAATTGCGTTAAGCATGCTACTAATTCTTTTCTATTTCGGCTCCATCTTTTTCGATAAAGGTTACCGCCGTTAATTATCACATCTTAATTTAATTTATAAGATCGTTTCAAACGTAAATTAAATATTGGAAAAGACTGTTGTAAACAGAGAACTGTTTTGATGAATTTTAAAATTTAAAAAACCAACGCAAAATAGATGCGAACGTATTTCGCGCCCAAATGACCCCGCGCCCAAACGGCGCTGCGCCCAAATGCCCCCGCGCCCAAATGGCGCTGCGCCCAAATGCCCCCGCGCCCAAATGGCACTGCGCCCAAATGCCCCCGCGCCCAAATGCCCCCGCGCCCAAATGGCTCGCGCCTAAATGTCGCCCAAATGTAGACCGAAACCGGACCGACTAAATGAGGCCCCGCTAAACTGAGCAGATGGGTCCCGCCACTCGTTACACGCTTGGACGTGACACCTCGAGTATGAGGTAGATTTGATTTTTGTGTGGCCTCATTTCTCATCTGTTTAAAATTGTGGCGTCGAACCTTTCTGCGCCAACTGTTCGACGGTGCAACATGAAATTCATCAAATTTTGACGCTTTTATCATCGGATTACGCACGTTGTACTGAATAATGAATATCGCCCTACCCCGTCCACATGTACAGTTTTAGTCATTCCAAAATCCCACAAGCTTTCTGCATCATTATCAATTCTTTGATGTGATGATTAAAGCAAGTGGTTATGACGTCAAAGATTTGATTGTGATGCGGAAAGCCCGTGAGCTTTTAGAACCAGTTAGTCTGGACATGTGGTCTGGGTGCATTTCGCATCATCATCATCAATCCAGTTTTAATTCGTTTTTTTTTTTCCCGTCACGGAAGGGGGCCGAATACACCTCATCCCCTCCGCGATCGCTCTCACTCTTTCCCTCCATCTCGTTCGATCTGCTGCTTGCATGCATCTGGAAAGCACAACCCGCATTGCCTAGGAAAGAGATACTAAGCCTTTTATGACATCGGTATAACTTGGCAAAATTGAAAAGTAATACATTGAAATCTGGTTATGTCCTTTGTGATACAATAAGTAAGAGATGAAATAAAGAAGAAAATAAAGGCGCAGTAATTCTTAAAACTAGACGTTTCGACATCGTAGATTCATTTGTCATCATCAGCAGTGTAAGCGTGAACTGAAAGTTTCGTCATGCTTTGCCCACTGCTGATTTACATGTCATTGCCTTTAAAATGTCGAGTTTTTTGTTTAATGAGCTTTATACGATAACCCTATACTTCTCAAAACCATCGCGTTTTTATGGTCAGGTGCGCCTTGTGTATGAAAAAAATAACTATTAAAGCTGTTTATTGACAAAATCCAGATCAGATCTTTATTATACTCGCGTTATTACGCCGAAGCGTGTAACGAATAGTGGGCCCATCTTCGCGGATCAGCGGCTGGGCTATCCAGCTCCGAAGAAACATGATAACGGTGACGACACTGTAAATCAAATTGGGTAACGTAGACCCAAAAAACTTGGGTTATCATTTTGGGCTCGAAGGCTGAGAAACCCAATTTGCCAACTTGGGTAATAACGACCCAATTTACAAAGTTGGGTTTGTTAACCCAATATCCATAACCCAAGTGCAGTGGGTAACTTGACCCAAACTACAAACTTGGGTCTTTAAACCTAATTGAAAATTTTGGGCTCGAAGGCTGAGAAACCCAATTTGTCAACTTGGGTAATAACGACCCAAATTTTTAATTTGGGTGTTTAACCTTAAATCTTGTAGATCAAGAAAATTGGGTAATTAATACCCAAGCTGAAAATTTGGGCGCTTTGTCCCAAAAGCTTTTAGCTAAGGAAAAAAGCCCAATTTTCAGATTTGGGTTTTCCGATTAATATTTGTGAATGCGTTTTTGCTTAACTCGTAATCACAACAGTCGTCATAATCACTTAGTAATGGAGGGTACACAAGAAATGCACAACAAAATATTGCAATAATGCTTTATATTGTCAAAAGAAATAGGTACAAATTAAATGTTCAACAAATAACAGCATTGATTATTTGAACATGTTTAGGTTCACATATGTAGCGATTATAAATAAAACTGATCCAAACGATGTAAATATTATGCGATTATGACCTCAATTTAAATGAGAATTGCAAGTAACCAATTCCTGCAAGCACAAATAGAAATCTGCCACAACCATATGCAAACCCAAGCATTTTTAACTCACAAATGTATGTAAATAAATAAACAATCATAGATACGGAGCAGTTACAGTATGCTACTCAAAGAATAAAAAATGAAGTGCATACGCAGAGACAATACAAAATAATGCTTTTGCAAAGATACAAAATAATGAAGTATTATGATACATAAAATTAATTAATTTCAGTTATTATCAACAATTTACTGTGCACTTTAAGTGCAAACTATTGTGCGCTCACAAAAACAAGGTTAGCAGCAATCAAGTTTAACAAGATGTTAAAAGGCAATTACAGTAGCTCTCAACCATAACCAAGAGCTTGTGTCACGAAGGTTTCGACTATGCCTAATTATATTTACGTTATGTCAGTCAGATATTTCGCTGAAGCAAAATTATGTCAATAAGCAACCAGCCACAGTCATGATGTTGCATAAAAACTAACCAAACAAAATAGGCTAAAAAAACATGACACCCATACGTTAGAATAGAACACAGGAAACAAAGACGGGCAAACAATGTTTAGTGCAAATGTTATACAATCGGTAAGCAGCAACACACTTCTTTGGAATAAATTCGACAAGTTATCAGTTCAAAGTTTTCCCCCTAAAACGTCTGTTTTCGCATATTATGCATCTGAGAAGTTTTTATTTTACCATTTGTCTCAATTGTTTTTTCCGTTCGCTTTCATTCAAGCCTTTTGTGCTATTCAGGACGCATTAGATAGCATCAACTGTCTGCAGAATTTAGTGTTTCGATGCACATTCTTCGCAGAATTCCCTAAAAAGATGGAGCAATTGTAAGCCCAAATATTGTATATAAATAATGAGCCAGAAAAGCGCATGATGAAAATGAAAATTTCCATCAGATTATATAAATTGCAGTATTTGAGAGAAACCGTTTAAACTTGGGCTTATGTCCAGCAGAGCTTTTGTTAAATTTCAACTATGAAAAACAGTTTGGAATGACTGGGTAAGAAAAAGCAAACTGGAGAGCCCGCGTATCTGCTTTGGTAGGCTTTCATTTAAGGTCAAATCTTCAGCAGTTCGAGTGAAGGGGTGTCTTAGATATAGAACAAAAGAGACAATTCGGTTTTATTGTAGCGTGAAGCAATATGGTAATAACAAGACATATAGCGTTTCAAACCAAATTATTATTTACTCCTATCTACAGTGCGAACAGGTCTTTTGGAACTGAACAGTTTTATGCGTTGATGAAAACCTTTTGCGCGTTATAGACAGGCAAGTAAACCAATGCCATAGAAAGATTATAGCCAGTATATTTGCAATCATACTCACAAACGTTTCGGTAAAAACTTATACCATCATCAGTGTGAAACTACATAGGCACTAGGCTAGAATAACCAGCACAAGAAAGAAATTATTTTAAATACAGCATAACTATTACGTCATAAACAAAGTAGTTGGGATTTACGTAAAATATAACTAAAGGGGCAAATTAAACAATTACGTGCAACTGGAGTGACTAGATTAGTAGTAGGATTATTAAGTACAAACACTGTAGGATTAATTAAATCATAACTAAAAAAAGACTTTGAATATAAATGGAAATTAAACACGTTACTAATTGCGATTTAGGCCTACACGAATATTGTGCGAAGTGAGCTAAATGTTAAATAGGTAGATGGGGTTGGAAGAGTCATCAATATTTAATTGTGGTTGAAGATTTTGGATGAGTAGAGTTTCTTTGATGCGGAGTTTTCGGATGTTATTGCTGTGAGCTAGTATTTCGGGGGAATGAAAGTTCATCGTATGGTCTGGGTTATTTTTCAAGTGTTGGGACAAATCAGTTTCATTCTTAGTTGAGTTTTTTGGCATATGGTCATTGATTCTAATCTTCAAATTTCTTTTGGTTTGTCCAATGTATGATTGTCCGCATGAGCAATTGAGTTTATACACTACTCCTGAGCTGTGTAGCAGTGTTTGACGGTCCTTGTACCTGAATTTTTGGCCAATAGTTGTTGTTTCGTGTACCATAACAAATTTTGATTTTTGGGAAAGTTTTTTGAATAGATATTGCCGAATTTCTTTTTCAATTTGATGAGACATGTCTCCGATATACGGTAGTTTTAAAATCGAGAATATGGGTCTTGTTTTGCTTTCAGAGTCTGGCTTTTCTTCGACTTCTGGAGTTTTTACTTTTTCATGCATTTTGTTGAAAAAAATTCGAATTTGCTGATTAAGAAATCCAGTCGGATAGCCGTTTTTCTCTAGCATGGTGGAAATAATTTTGAAATCTTCGTGGATAATTTTGAAAAACGCGTGCTTTGCTACTTTTGAAAAACGCGCCCACATTACCGAATTTTACAAACATCTTAATTCTATTCACCCTAACATACAATTTACCTATGAACTAAGAACAACCAATTGGCTTTCTTGGATGTATGGATTAGTAATCAAGATGGAAAACTAGCCTTAAAAACGTACCGTAAACCCACTCATACCGGACTTTACATCAAGTGGCAAAGCTTTGTGCCTCTGAAATACAAGATTAATTTAGTGAGGAACCTCTTGCACAGAGCTTACAAAATTTGCAATTCCTATTCACTTATCCACGAAGATTTCAAAATTATTTCTACCATGCTAGAGAAAAACGGCTATCCGACTGGATTTCTTAATCAGCAAATTCGAATTTTTTTCAACAAAATGCATGAAAAAGTAAAAACTCCAGAAGTCGAAGAAAAGCCAGACTCTGAAAGCAAAACAAGACCCATATTCTCGATTTTAAAACTACCGTATATCGGAGACATGTCTCATCAAATTGAAAAAGAAATTCGGCAATATCTATTCAAAAAACTTTCCCAAAAATCAAAATTTGTTATGGTACACGAAACAACAACTATTGGCCAAAAATTCAGGTACAAGGACCGTCAAACACTGCTACACAGCTCAGGAGTAGTGTATAAACTCAATTGCTCATGCGGACAATCATACATTGGACAAACCAAAAGAAATTTGAAGATTAGAATCAATGACCATATGCCAAAAAACTCAACTAAGAATGAAACTGATGTGTCCCAACACTTGAAAAATAACCCAGACCATACGATGAACTTTCATTCCCCCGAAATACTAGCTCACAGCAATAATATCCGAAAACTCCGCATCAAAGAAACTCTACTCATCCAAAATCTTCAACCACAATTAAATATTGATGACTCTTCCAACCCCATCTACCTATTTAACATTTAGCTCACTTCGCACAATATTCGTGTAGGCCTAAATCGCAATTAGTAACGTGTTTAATTTCCATTTATATTCAACGTCTTTTTTTAGTTATGATTTAATTAATCCTACAGTGTTTGTACTTAATAATCCTACTACTAATCTAGTCACTCCAGTTGCACGTAATTGTTTAATTTGCCCCTTTAGTTATATTTTACGTAAATCCCAACTACTTTGTTTATGACGTAATAGTTATGCTGTATTTAAAATAATTTCTTTCTTGTGCTGGTTATTCTAGCCTAGTGCCTATGTAGTTTCACACTGATGATGGTATAAGTTTTTACCGAAACGTTTGTGAGTATGATTGCAAATATACTGGCTATAATCTTTCTATGGCATTGGTTTACTTGCCTGTCTATAACGCGCAAAAGGTTTTCATCAACGCATAAAACTGTTCAGTTCCAAAAGACCTGTTCGCACTGTAGATCGGAGTAAATAATAATTTGGTTTGAAACGCTATATGTCTTGTTATTACCATATTGCTTCACGCTACAATAAAACCGAATTGTCTCTTTTGTTCTATATCTAAGACACCCCTTCACTCGAACTGCTGAAGATTTGACCTTAAATGAAAGCCTACCAAAGCAGATACGCGGGCTCTCCAGTTTGCTTTTTCTTACCCAGTCATTCCAAACTGTTTTTCATAGTTGAAATTTAACAAAAGCACTGCTGGACATAAGCCCAAGTTTAAACGGTTTCTCTCAAATACTGCAATTTATATAATCTGATGGAAATTTTCATTTTCATCATGCGCTTTTCTGGCTCATTATTTATATACAATATTTGGGCTTACAATTGCTCCATCTTTTTAGGGAATTCTGCGAAGAATGTGCATCGAAACACTAAATTCTGCAGACAGTTGATGCTATCTAATGCGTCCTGAATAGCACAAAAGGCTTGAATGAAAGCGAACGGAAAAAACAATTGAGACAAATGGTAAAATAAAAACTTCTCAGATGCATAATATGCGAAAACAGACGTTTTAGGGGGAAAACTTTGAACTGATAACTTGTCGAATTTATTCCAAAGAAGTGTGTTGCTGCTTACCGATTGTATAACATTTGCACTAAACATTGTTTGCCCGTCTTTGTTTCCTGTGTTCTATTCTAACGTATGGGTGTCATGTTTTTTTAGCCTATTTTGTTTGGTTAGTTTTTATGCAACATCATGACTGTGGCTGGTTGCTTATTGACATAATTTTGCTTCAGCGAAATATCTGACTGACATAACGTAAATATAATTAGGCATAGTCGAAACCTTCGTGACACAAGCTCTTGGTTATGGTTGAGAGCTACTGTAATTGCCTTTTAACATCTTGTTAAACTTGATTGCTGCTAACCTTGTTTTTGTGAGCGCACAATAGTTTGCACTTAAAGTGCACAGTAAATTGTTGATAATAACTGAAATTAATTAATTTTATGTATCATAATACTTCATTATTTTGTATCTTTGCAAAAGCATTATTTTGTATTGTCTCTGCGTATGCACTTCATTTTTTATTCTTTGAGTAGCATACTGTAACTGCTCCGTATCTATGATTGTTTATTTTTTTACATACATTTGTGAGTTAAAAATGCTTGGGTTTGCATATGGTTGTGGCAGATTTCTATTTGTGCTTGCAGGAATTGGTTACTTGCAATTCTCATTTAAATTGAGGTCATAATCGCATAATATTTACATCGTTTGGATCAGTTTTATTTGTAATCGCTTCATATGTGAACCTAAACATGTTCAAATAATCAATGCTGTTATTTGTTGAACATTTAATTTGTACCTATTTCTTTTGACAATATAAAGCATTATTGCAATATTTTGTTGTGCATTTCTTGTGAACCCTCCATTACTAAGTGATTATGACGACTGTTGTGATTACGAGTTAAGCAAAAACGCATTCACAAATATTAATCGGAAAACCCAAATCTGAAAATTGGGCATTTTTCCTTAGCTAATTAAAAGCTTTTGGGACAAAGCGCCCAAATTTTCAGCTTGGGTATTAATTACCCAATTTTCTTGATCTACAAGATTTAAGGTTAAACACCCAAATTAAAAATTTGGGTCGTTATTACCCAAGTTGACAAATTGGGTTTCTCAGCCTTCGAGCCCAAAATTTTCAATTAGGTTTAAAGACCCAAGTTTGTAGTTTGGGTCAAGTTACCCACTGTACTTGGGTTATGGATATTGGGTTAACAAACCCAACTTTGTAAATTGGGTCGTTATTACCCAAGTTGGCAAATTGGGTTTCTCAGCCTTCGAGCCCAAAATTTTCAATTAGGTTTAAAGACCCAAGTTTGTAGTTTGGGTCAAGTTACCCACTGTACTTGGGTTATGGATATTGGGTTAACAAACCCAACTTTGTAAATTGGGTCGTTATTACCCAAGTTGGCAAATTGGGTTTCTCAGCCTTCGAGCCCAAAATGATAACCCAAGTTTTTTTTTTTTTTTTTGGGTCTACGTTACCCAATTTGATTTACAGTGTGTGACACGAGTTGGTTTAGTTGTTAATGAGAAATACGCGTGGCTTTGTAACATTCTAAGATAGTCCGAGGCACTCGAGGATAAACTATTTGAGTTTAAGTCTAAGTTTATATCTTCTAATATATATACCTTGTTAGATTTTTCTTCGTCGAGAATATTTAATTTTTCATCCAATGCATTTATGAATTCAGACATGTTGTTGTGTGGGTGACGATAAATTACTGCT
>OZ023244.1:20247376-20270305 GCA_964006365.1 Trididemnum miniatum
GATGGAAAACTAGCCTTAAAAACGTACCGTAAACCCACTCATACCGGACTTTACATCAAGTGGCAAAGCTTTGTGCCTCTGAAATACAAGATTAATTTAGTGAGGAACCTCTTGCACAGAGCTTACAAAATTTGCAATTCCTATTCACTTATCCACGAAGATTTCAAAATTATTTCTACCATGCTAGAGAAAAACGGCTATCCGACTGGATTTCTTAATCAGCAAATTCGAATTTTTTTCAACAAAATGCATGAAAAAGTAAAAACTCCAGAAGTCGAAGAAAAGCCAGACTCTGAAAGCAAAACAAGACCCATATTCTCGATTTTAAAACTACCGTATATCGGAGACATGTCTCATCAAATTGAAAAAGAAATTCGGCAATATCTATTCAAAAAACTTTCCCAAAAATCAAAATTTGTTATGGTACACGAAACAACAACTATTGGCCAAAAATTCAGGTACAAGGACCGTCAAACACTGCTACACAGCTCAGGAGTAGTGTATAAACTCAATTGCTCATGCGGACAATCATACATTGGACAAACCAAAAGAAATTTGAAGATTAGAATCAATGACCATATGCCAAAAAACTCAACTAAGAATGAAACTGATTTGTCCCAACACTTGAAAAATAACCCAGACCATACGATGAACTTTCATTCCCCCGAAATACTAGCTCACAGCAATAACATCCGAAAACTCCGCATCAAAGAAACTCTACTCATCCAAAATCTTCAACCACAATTAAATATTGATGACTCTTCCAACCCCATCTACCTATTTAACATTTAGCTCACTTCGCACAATATTCATGTAGGCCTAAATCGCAATTAGTAACGTGTTTAATTTCCATTTATATTCAACGTCTTTTTTTAGTTATGATTTAATTAATCCTACAGTGTTTGTACTTAATAATCCTACTACTAATCTAGTCACTCCAGTTGCACGTAATTGTTTAATTTGTCCCTTTAGTTGAGTATGATTGCAAATATACTGGCTATAATCTTTTTATTGAAGTTGAGTTCGAAAACCCATCTTAATGCTCCAATGCCATAGAGTTTGTCTTAAATAACAGACAAGCATTCAAGGACTCTAGCGCTTTATAATTTATGCTTTCTTAGCGTTAAGCACATGAAAACCTTAGCATGGGCTCCCATGGCAGTCTTTAGGTTGTTCACACCTTTGCATCCCAACTAAATAATTATCATTTATGTTTAACTGTACCAAACAATCAATTTCTGAAACTTCACAAAAACGTTTAGCAATAAACCACTTGCTTGGAGCAGGCTTGCTTATGTGGAATTACATTTTTAATTTCTTTACCCAATAACCATTGGATAAAAACTGCTAATTGAGGTTTGATCATTTTTAGTAACAGGAACAACAGCTACAAAAAATTTAGCCAGTCTATAGCCTTTTCAAATTTTAAACATTATTTCAAATTTCCCATCAACAAAGTTCATTAACGCCACATTACTTGATTTAATAATAATTTTTTATCAAAGACACGAAAAACAACATGCAACAGCTTGACTAGCATCAAATTATGCTGACCTGTAATTGTCACAAAATAAGTTTGCTGATTTTCATGAAAGAGGTTGATGCAAAAATAATCCACTGTGAATTATTTTATATGCATGTTGCCCATGTGTCATAACCACTGCTTTAACTTTACATAATAAAACTGAAAGAGCAGTATACTATCATAACAAGTTTCCAACACACAGCTGCAGGGAGCTATGCAGTGCATGTCAAGCCATATTTTTTGCACCAAGTTCTTTGATTTTACTGCTTATTGCATACGTAAAATCATGAAACCACTCACTACATAATCACGTGTCACTTTCTATGAGTTGCATACCGGGCCTATTGGTTAAAGCGCCTTAGGTAGGCAAAAATTTATAAATAGCAGTATGAAGTAGAATAATCACAATGCACTTGATTGGTAACATACTCATATTCGTATTGATGTGCATGGCATATCGAGAAAAAGTTTGAACTGCTCTTCTGTCAATATTTTAAATATATGATGGCACATTTTTGACTGTTTCACAAAACAATTTAAATGTTTATCACTGCCACATGGATGCCTAACAAAACTGGGTATCATATACAATCAGTTATTAATGTGAAGCATTACATAATGCCTTAGCATTTACAACACAACATGCATAAGGTTTACTGTTTATCAGTCACTTACCTTGATTCGTTGCATGTCTGTTTTGGTTTCACACACAAAGGTAAATACATGTTATGATGAATTGATGATCAGAAACTTCAATGACAATTCGACACAGTAGTTGTACATACATCACATCAACAGCATGAAGCATCAGCTATATAACATGACTGCTAGGCCCATTCTCTAATTCTGAAATTTACCATGTTTTTACATCAATAAATGTACATTGCAAGCTATTTGATTGCTTATATATCCAGTCAACACTTTGGATAAGCAAGATCCATACCAGTATCAGTGTAATGGGTATTGTGGTACTTTAACATAAAATTGGGACGTGGCAGCAGTGTCATTTCCAAATAGGTTTTCTCCACATGGAGGCTCATTTAGATTGACTCATTTTTCTCAGATCAACTCAGCTTCAGATTTCCCCAAAACTCTTATCAACTCCAACCTTTAATGGTCCAACTTGCAACTACTAATAGTGGGTTTACACGAACAAAAAAACGTCAATGGAGCAAAGCTGAGCTTTGTTTGTTCTTTGAAGCTTGCAATGAAGCTTGGCTCCACTTTGCTCAACTAGCAAAGCCAAGTTGCATGACATTAGGTCTATAAAATAAAAGCTCAGCTTCTCACCGTTTTGCACTATTTTTTTAGCTTATGTAAACCCAGCTTAACAACTCTAAATTTGAACTGTAGTCACTCCAATCTCCAGTTCTACCATTCCTCCGCACCTGTACTAGTGCACTCTGGGAGTTAAGAATCACTGAAAAGGGTCAGTACCAGTAGACCTTGAAATTTTTTTTGCCTTCTGATAAGCTTTTCCAAATTCAAATTATTTAAAAGTTCGTCAAAAAACAAGTTGTTTTAATTTTCTATCCCGCCATTAGCAGACCTAAAAGAAGCATGCGCAACCAGTAACTTACTGACATCTGACTAGGCAGCTAGGTCTTAAGTCTAGTAGCTAGTAATAAAAAGACCTGCGGACTACTAGTACTTGTGGTCTTCACAGCATTTCCAAATCTGTAGATACTGCATGCTATGATAGCTCACTTCAGCAAGTTGAACACATGAATCTGCAGATAAAAATCATTGTGTCTACATAGCCTAACTAAGTCGTTACCGGAACCTTTAGATTTTAAATTAGCTTTTTACTCCAGCGAGAAGCAGCAGTTTCAGTTCCGACGCATCAATTAATTCGAATTTCGATTATTTTGGCGCTCACTGATTGCGCTGATCACTAAACCGTAAAGTTTATTGAAGCGTAAAGTAAAATTTAATTAATTTCTGAAAAGTGCTATTTTATTAGAATGATGAATTACATCATGCACATTTAATTATTATTAAAGTCTGCCAGCAAAATTAATAAATTACGCTGACAAACGATGGTATACTGCAAGTTGAAAGCTTAGGTTGTTTGGTTTATGCGGTAGAGTGAAGGTTAGCCGCTTGCGCAACTGTCTATCATAATAATGTTGAACTTGAAATTAAAATGACTAGACACAGGTATGTAACTTAAAATTGCTATAGCATAAGTAGTGAGAAAAAAGACAACAATAGCTTATTAAATGACTTGTGAAATTGGGGTTGTCATCGGTTTTATTTCAAGTGGAAATATACTGCAAAATTTAACTAGTCCTATATCAATTTGGGGTAGATGACGCATTCTGAACCGGCCGTTAGCTCAGTTGCAAAGCGCACGCTTTCGGTGCGGGAGGTCTTAGGTTCGATTCCCGGGCCGGTCAAATCGGCAGTCGCCAACGACTCGCCACCGTTGCGGCGTTTCTTCGGAGCTGTGTAGCCCAGGCGCTAAGCCGCGGAGATGGGCCCCGCAACTCGTTACACGCTTCGGCGTAATACGGCGAGTATAATGAAGATTTGATTTTGATTTTTGATGACGCATTCTGTCTCATCAAGCAAAACAGCTACACAAATGCTAGTTTATAATGCTTAGCATTTACGTCTAAGCAAAATTTAAGCGCATGCGCGTGGTAAGGCCTTGAAAAGCAATAAATCGCAGACTACTATGGCTTCCGGCTTTCCGTTTTGCTAATGTAGCAACATTTACCAATGCCCGTAGAAAAATACTATAAGAATTTAAGATGGCTTGCCCAGCTCCAATATCTGCCAAACACGCAGATAAATCTCAGAAAATTTTTAGACGGCTCGATTATCCTACAGACCAAGTGATCAACTTAGATAAAGCATGTAAGGTTTTTGGTGGTTGGCCTTAGACCAGGGGCGCCAAAGTTTTCTCCAAGAGGAACAAATTTCATAATGTAAAGTACCCGAAGGCTAATAGTCTTTTGTGGTTCTATGTGTTTTGCTGCTCTTCGTAACAAAAATGGTTTCTGTTGCAATTATGACGTAATAACGGTTTAAACTTTTCTCGCCGGTTTTTGTCGTCTTGTCGCATTTACAGCGTAAAAAAGCAACCTCCAGTTAGATTGGACAGGCTATCTAACTTTACATGTGCTTGTAGGCCAAAAATAATACGTTTAGCAGCAACAAGCGCGGGCCGTATGAAAACTCATCGAGTGCTATATGAAACAACTGGGTTTTGCACTCAATGTTTCCTAAACTAAGAATTGCTTAAAGTGCAACCCGTTTTTTGAGTTTGAAACCAATCTATTATTTAAAAATTTTCCCCAAAGATCTTAGTTTTAAAATTCACTTTCCCAAAATAAGTTATTTAACGTTTTCCCAAAAATTTTTTTGGCTTTAAAAACAATATACACAAGTTATTATTTCAGGAATTATTTCCCAAAAAAAATTAATGGGTTTAAAATCCATTGACCCAAAACAATAGTCATAACACTCACCCAAAAATTTAATTTGGGTTTGCTACCACATTACCCAAATTAATATTTGCAAAAACGATTACCCAAAATTTATTTTTGGGTATAAAATTTTTAACCCAATTTACTTGGGTGATGTGCTTTGGGTTATGCAGAACCCAAAATCGACTTTGGGTTTTTGCTTATCATACCCAAAAAAAATTGGGTTTTTGACCGTTTTTTTTTGGGTAATGCATACATTTGCCCAAAATTGGGCAATGCGATTACCCAAAATTTTTTACAGTGGAGTAGGGTGGAGTGAGAAAAACTTTTTGTTTCAAATCAATTTTCCCAGGTTCAAAAAAGTTGGCATTTGGTCTGAAAACATGTTTAATAGTGATTTCGCAAGGTTGCAGGTAAAAATGGCCGTGCTACCTCCCTCTAGTGGTTTGTCAGACCCAAATTTAGCAAAATTTGTCATAACTTCTTACTTTCAAACTGTAGAAAGCTAAAAGTTACATCAAAAGTTGCAGAACACCGTAATTTATATCTGCTCTAAGAGGACTTTTGCTTCAATTTTGATCATAAAAAGAGTTATTAGCGAAAAGCCCATTTTTATCAATTTTTTGACAATAACAAAAGTCTCGTCAGCCTTGCTACGCACAGCCAATCCAGGCTAAATTCATTCCAGACTGTAAAGACTTTTTTGCATTGCTTTACCTGGACATCTCGACTTCATCTCTTTTCTAGGTTGTGCTCTATTTTTAGCAGGCGACTGGCCCCAAACAACGATACCCAATGAAAGAGCCTATAACTACTAAGTTACCGGTCGCCTAACTAGCCCACATCACTAGAAGCCCCCATGGCAACCCACTCATTTGCAGCTGCAGACGCGTTTCGATCTTATTATGGTCTCATCAGTGCAGCATAGCAACCTCCCACCTTCCTGAAAAAAAAAAAAAAATTCTAACCTTCAAAAGAACTACACCCTCCCAACTCTAAGCCTCTACTCGTTCTGCTCAAGGTAGAACATTTGAAATAAAACCTTCAAGGAATTAGTACATGCTGGATTATGATGTCACAGATCACCCGTAAACAATCGAAAAGAATAGAAATGACCGGTTGGTTTAAACATTATTTTCCCGGTAATCTGAGAAGAAATTTTTTGTTTACGGTTTGTAACTATACCAGTTACCAAAACCTGCAAAAAACCTCTCTGCCCAACCCGTTCCCCCGTGAAAAAGCGGGGGACAAGGCAGGCACTGTGTCTGCGCATGCAGCCCACAAAACACAGTGAACGTCAGCGTTTATCGGTGGTTTAAACATCCATATCCCGGCACGTTTATCGAACTGCATGTGCAGTTACAGGATCCAGCAAGATGATACAAAGAAGGATATGTAAGTCAAATAGAAGCCAAATATCCTGTAACTGTACAGTAACAGATATGTAAGGATGATGCAAAGAAGGATATGTAAGTCAAATATCCTGTAACTGTACATGTAGTTCGATAAACGTGCCGGGATATTGATGTTTAAACACCGATAAACGCTGACGTTCACTGTGTTTTGTGGGCTGCATGCGCAGACACAGTGCCTGCCTTGTCCCCCGCTTTTTCACGGGGGAACGGGTTGGGCAGAGAGGTTTTTTGCAGGTTTTGGTAACTGGTATAGTTACAAACCGTAAACAAAAAATTTCTTCTCAGATTACCGGGAAAATAATGTTTAAACCAACCGGTCATTTCTATTCTTTTCGATTGTTTACAGGTAATCTGTGACATCATAATCCAGCATGTACTAATTCCTTGAAGGTTTTATTTCAAATGTTCTACCTTGAGCAGAACGAGTAGAGGCTTAGAGTTGGGAGGGTGTAGTTCTTTTGAAGGTTAGATTTTTTTTTTTTTTCAGGAAGGTGGGAGGTTGCTATGCTGCACTGATGAGACCAAAATAAGATCGAAACGCGTCTGCAGCTGCAAATGAGTGGGTTGCCATGGGGGCTTCCAGTGATGTGGGCTAGTTAGGCGACCGGTAACTTAGTAGTTATAGGCTCTTTCATTGGGTATCGTTGTTTGGGGCCAGTCGCCTGCTAAAAATAGAGCACAACCTAGAAAAGAGATGAAGTCGAGATGTCCAGGTAAAGCAATGCAAAAAAGTCTTTACAGTCTGGAATGAATTTAGCCTGGATTGGCTGTGCGTAGCAAGGCTGACGAGACTTTTGTTATAGTCGAAACATTAATTTGTCCCTTGCAAATTTCTTATCAATTTTTTATTTTCAAACAGATATTATGCAGTTGTTAACTTGTTGTGATGGCAATTCAACAAATATTTTTGTCTTTGATTTTCCAAATGTGTCAGAAACCATTGTGTATCTTGTTATGATTGAAAAAGACTTCTCAATTTTACAGCATACCCATATTGTTTCCAGCTAACTTTTCACCCAAGTCCTACACCAAAAGTGAGGCCACAAAATGCTGTTGTAGGGGATGTCATTTCTATTATGTTTTCACAAAACGTAGTTACAAAAAAGTTCTTTTTCTATTCACTGACTCTGACATTTACGAGATTGTGAACAAAACCCAACTCCAAAATATTTCATTGATTGATATTACCAACGCTATAAATCAGTGCTTTTCAACCCGTGCAACGGTACGCACTTGTGCGAATGAAAAAAATTGCTGGGCGGATGACGAACGAGGTGTGGATGAGTGCGGATGAAAGTTGTATATCACTTCTTACTTAATAATTTAGTGGTTCAATTTTCGTCAAAATTGGTAATTCAAAATTGGTGATTTCTAGTAAAAAAAAGGAATCTGATAGCGTATAGGGTCTCTCATTGTCTAAATCCGGCCCTCAACAATGTAGTAAAAAGGGAAAATGAAACGACGCATTTGCTGAGCTGGGGTTCGTCAAAGATTCAGGCGAAAAGTACCCTTCGGCTCGCTGTGTTTTCTGCCAAGTTGTATACAACAATCCATCAATGGAAAAGCATAAATTGTAAAGGCACAGAGATATAAGCATTCTGAACTCAAAAATTAGTCGGCATCATTCGTCAAACAGCAAACACGACAAGTTGCTGAACAACAGCATCAATGTGAGCAGTGCATGGTGACACGCTCTGATCAACCTAAAAATGTATCATCACTAAAAATAGCTCATGTCCTTATGTCTCAAAGAAAGCCAATTACCTGGCAGAAAGTGTCATAAAGCCGTGTCCAGGGATAGTAGCGCAGGAAATTTGTGGAGGAACCGCGGCTGTAGCCAAAGTGAAAAGCTAGCCTTATTCGATAATAGCATGCAACGGAGATGTTCAATGATTGCTGCATCACTCAAAGAAATTGTTCTTGCCACGCTTCCAAGCTGCGCCCTGCTTCGGGCTTCAATTGGATGCAACAACTCATATTACCAGCCAAGGTCAATTGATTGATGATGATGATGATTCATTTGCGAGTACAAGTTCATGAACAACGAGCACAAAAGAATACACATAAACAATAGTTTATCTACTCGCATGGAGACTGCGAATGACCGGTTAAGGTCTTCGAGTCAAGCAGCCACCCATAAGACACTGGGATGTAGCGTCGGAAAGCTGATAGAAAAAATATTCAATTAAGATTGATCAGGAATATTGAGAATAACCGTTTCACTTGGTACTGTACTCTAAACATTATAAGTATTTATTGAGAAGAACGTTTTTGTAAATAAGTTTAAATTTAGGATACGGTTGATTTCTTAAATCACATGGTATGGAATTCCACATTTTCACTCCTTTATATCGAATTGAATTTTGGCATCTGTTGGTTGAGAATTTAGGAAGATGAAGATCATTATGCGCTACTGATCGAGTGTTGCGACGATGTGTAGTTGATATTTTAGCAAAGAGGGAAGAGTTTGCGTAGAGTGGTGGTGCATAATTTTTGCTATTTCATAAGTATACAAATCACAAATTTTCAAAATGCCTAATTTATGAAATTTAGGCGAGATAGGTGTACATATTTCAGAGTTGGTAATTATTCTTACGGCCTTATTTTGAAACTTCTGCAGCTTGTCTATATACGATGGAAATGTACTTTCCCAAGTAGTGAGACCGAATAAGAAATGAGAGTGTACAAGTGCAAAGTAAAGATCTACTAGGGAAGACGTTGGAAATATGTAACGTAGTTTGTTTAGTATGCCTACAGATGTTGATATTTTAGAAGTAATTTTTTTAGTTTGCTGTCTATAGTAACACTTAAGTATTTATAAGAGTTGTTGCACGAAATCAACGAATTATTGTAAGACAGATTTATGTGAGGTATAGGGGCATTTAATCTAGGGGGAACGATTATGACAGCCGATTTTTGAGGATTGATTTGTAGCTTGTTCGCTACGCACCAGTTGTTGAGATTTTGCTGCTCAGTATTGCAATTTTATTCAAGGTTTAAGAGCGATGAGTCACTGAGAAACAGGCAAGTGTCATCGGCGAACAGCCGGGGATTGCACGTGGTAGCATTACAAAGATCGTTCACATATATACGATAAAGCAGTGGCCCAAGAATAGATTCCTGGGGTGCTCCTATTCTAACGGAGTTGGTAGATTGTTTGCGTTCGTTTCCCAGACAAGGAACGTATACATAAGAAACTTGTAGATCACTTTGTATTTTGTCTTCCTGTTGGCGTAGACACCACTGCTTCAAGAATATTTTCAAAAGTGGACAATTACTTCTCAAACCATGAAGTGATGTGGTCGAAATGTAAGGCTGTGTCCACCGACAGTGCCAAGGCTATGAAAGGAGTTCGTTGTTGTTGTTATAAAACAAGTCGCACCGGAGGTTGTGAATGTTCCCTGCATCATACACCGCGAAGCATTGGTAGCCAAAAAATTTGTCAATCAAGAAAATAACTGCCAACTCGCCGATGTGATTAGCATTGCCACTGCCGCACTAAAGAACGCAAAATCAAATCGCGCGTTTCAAGAAATTGTCAAAGGAATAGAAGATCAAGGGCGTCTCGTTTACCACTCTGAAGTTAGGTGGCTGTCTCGCGGAAAAGTAATAAAGAGAGTGTGGAAGGTGCGAAAGGACCTTGTGATGTGGTTCAATGGACAAGAAGATCATAAAGCTCATTTGATTTAAAATTTGTTTCGGCTTGCCGGCTAGCTTATCTTAATTGTTGACATAATCGGTATGCTTAACATGTTCAACATCACTGTACAAGGATGTGGAATTGATATATTTGAAGCAACCTCTAAAATCACTTCAATTAAGGAAAAGCTTCAAAGTTCGGAAGATGAAAACTGCAACAACCTAAAAATTTGAAGACGCTGCAAACTTGCATGTCTACATGCAAGTGGGAAGAATCAAAGCAGAACTAGGACCATCGCATGATCAAAGCAACGAGTTCTCAAGTGCGCACTCTGCTTCCTAGCTTTGAAACATACTTTCCCAGCATCAAGCAACCGAATTAAAATCAAAGCCGCGAATTGTAAATCCTTTTGGAGAACAGCAACCCCCAGGACCAGAGCCTTTGAGTCATATTTTCAAAATTTCAGAACGATTTTGTCAACAAGCGTTTTTCAGCCGCGGTAAACAAGCTGAACTTTGGATGGAAGCTCTTAACCTTAACGGATCGTACAAAGACCTTGCGATCCAAGCGCTCAACGTTCTTTCACAAAATAGCCCCTGCCTGGTTGGCCGAAAAAGGGTTTAATGTGCTAGTTATTATCAAAACAAAAAAAAAAGCTGTCTGCTGAACGATACACTTGATGACCTAATGCGGAGGGCTTAAATTTGGAGCAAGACGTTGTGCCTAACTGGTCTAAAATCTCAAGAAATATGCAGCAGCAAACGAGTTATTAGGAGCCTGCCCTTCGATATGAATAAAAATGCTATAAAAAGTTCTGTTTGAACCTTTTTTTTTTTCATTTTTGTAGTGTCTTCACAGCTTATGCCAGTTCTAGCGATAGAAGTAAATCAGAGCAGAGCTAGGCTAGTTTCAATTCATTGAGGATTAAGCCATCGATACTAAAACTGCACAAACTCAACTCACTTTGACTCCATTCTAAAGCATAGTTATTTCGGTAATAATAATTTTGTAGAATATTTGTGGTTTTGCTTGGCACATATTAGTACATGGTTATATGTCAAACCGTTGTTATTGCACAAATAGGAAAGACAAACAGCTGCAAACCACAACTGTGGTTAATTAGTGCGGATGAAATTTCGGTGAAATAAAAGAGTGCAAACCGCTTTTTCAAAGGTTGAAAAGCACTGCTATAAATATAAACCACAACACAACAATCGAGCTGGCTAATACATCAGAAGAACATAGTATTAACAATACCGAAACTATTTGTACTTCTGAGATTAAGTTGTCAATGCTACTGGTACTTATTTTTCAGATTCTGTAGCGGTATAGTGTTGCTTTGTACAAAGTGTGCAGTAGTAATATTTCGAAGTCTTGAAACCTGTAAGTTTGCAGTAAACTCTGAATATGTAGACTAGAAACCACTCAGTTAATTTGTTGCGCAGATATAGGCCTACGTAGTGGGCATGAGTAGAAAAGTATGCAACAGTTTCCTAGTGTTTTGCCTACACCAAAGCATGTGATTTGGTCGCTAATAAAATTGAAGTTTGGCTATCTGAAACGATTATGGTGTAAATCTTCGTCATCAATCTTAAGTGGTGAATCTTTCGAAGAAAATTGAGAAGGACCGTAATCGAAATTGTCGTCAAATAATGTTTCAGTGTCTGCCTTATCTACTACGCCTGAGTACAGTCGGGATCTTTTGCTGATTGTAGGGGCATAAGAATACAGAATTTTTTGCTAGAACTTCACTTCATTGGGTGTTAATTTTTCAGTTACTGCAGTGCATTTTGAATCTCTGGCCTATATGAAAATCACAATCTTTGCTGCACATGCGAAGGTCGTGCGCTGCTTCCAGCCTATGTCTGTGTTTTTTATTTTCACAAAAAAGTTCAAACAATTAATTCAGTTTCTCCGCATAAACCTGCCTCCTTGAAAAATGTTGTTCCTCGATTAGCCCTGGGGTACCTGATCAAATTGCTGAATTCCCTAACCAACTCTTGAACTTTTCTGACCACGCAAGATGTGCTGATCACACAAACATTGCGCCACGTTCCAGTGATGAAGGTTTTAACACCATTTTTTTAAGGTCTTGGTCTAGGCGGTCTTGGTCTTGATCATAGTTTGGTCTAAAGACCGAAAGAACTAAAAAGCATCTAGTAAAAATTTAAGTGATCCTGCACAGCTAGAAAAAGTATCCAACAGCGTGTATGTGATTGTGTTGTTCTTATTTTTTTTAATATTCTGTCTATATTTTGCCCGTTTTTTTTTTTTTTTGTTAAAGAAAAATAGCGATAAGTGATAAACTGTTAATTTTCATCTCATTTTTACGGTCTTGGTCTTGAAAAAAAATCAAAGGTCTTGGTTTTGACAAAGACGGTCTTGGTCTCGCAAAATTCACAAGGTCTTGGTCTTGTAGGTGATGGTCTTAACTGCATCACTGCCACGTTCATAACTAAAATAATTCTTGTGCCACAGTGTTAGCAGCCTTACATTTCACAAAGTGATCTTCATTTAATACACGACCGATCACTTGCTTTGTTGTAGGCAAGAAACCAAAAAACTGTTGCATACTTTTCTACTCATGCCCTTTACGTACTACGTAGGCCTATATCTGCGTAACAAATTAACTGAGTGGTTTCTAGTTTTCATATTCAGAGTTTACTGCAAACTTACAGGTTTCAAGACTTTGTAATATTACTACTGCACACATTGTAGAAAGCTACACTGTACCGCTACAAAATCTGAAAAATAAGTACCAGTAGCATTGACAGCTTAATCTCAGTAAGTACAATATTTTGTTTTCAGTATTGTTCATACTATGTTCTTCTGATGTATCTGGCAGCTATATTGTTCTGTGGTTTATATTTATAGCGTTGGTAATATCAATCAATGAAATATTTTGGAGTTGGGTTTTGTTCACAGTTTCATAAATTTAAGATTCAGTGAATAGAAAAAGAACTTTTTTGTAACTACGTTTTGTGAAAACATAATAGAAATGACATCCCCTACAACAGCATTTTGTGGCCTCACTTTTGTTGTAGGACTTGGGTGAAAAGTTAGCTGGAAGCAATATGGGTATGCTGTAAAATTGAGAAGTCTTTTTCAATCATAACAAGATACACAATGGTTTCTGACACATTTGGAAAATCAAAGACAAAAATATTTGTTGAATTGCCATCATAACAAGTTAACAACTGCATAATATCTGTTTGAAAATAAAAAATTGATAAAAATGCGCTTTTCGCTAATAACTCTTTTTATGATCAAAATTGAAGCAAAAGTCCTCTTAGAGCAGATATAAATTACGGTGTTCTGCAACTCTTAATGTAACTTTTAGCTTTCTACTGTTTGAAAGTATGAAGTTACGACAACTTTTGCTAAATTTGGGTCTGACAAACCACTAGAGGGAGGTAGCACGGCCATTTTTACCTGCAACCTTGCAAAGTGGTTGGTGCATTATGCTCCGAAGCTGGCTTCGCGGGTTCGATGCTCAACTAGGTCATCTCCATGATGCATGTACTTCACTACCACAAAAATCTTAAGCCGCAATTAAGTGGCTTGAAAAAAAAAACACTTTTAAACATGTTTTCAGACCAAATGCCAACTTTTTTGACCCCGGGGAAATTGATTTGAAACAAAAAGTTTTTTCACTCCACCCTAGTGGCGAGCCGTTGGCGACACTGTGTTCGATATGACCGACCCGGGAATCGAACCCCAGACCTGTCATCGCACCGATAGCGATTGTGCTGCACAATCGACCTGAGTGCATCGTGGAATACGTAAAATTAAATAAACAATTTTTCCCCGCTTCAATTCACTGGTTGGCAATGATCGTTTTGTGTTTGCTTTGCTTCCCCATGTATTCGTTTCTCATCAATCCAGCAAGAAGTGCTGGTATAAAATGTGCAAACACAGTTGGCGAACTGAGTAAATATTTTATTTGTTTGACGTCGCAATAAGAGATATTCTGCTGATTCCGTTTTCGAAGTTTATTGTGATTAAGAGGTGTGATATCGAAGTAATGAATCTTCAAACACTTTTCTTTGTTCTGTCGGTCTTCATAAAGCTATCGCTGCGTAAGCAGAATCAACGTTTTAGTTCCTTTTTGCTTATTGGCCCTTTCCACTGTTCCCTCTGAGATGCCAATATTTTGAGAAAAATGAGAAATGTCGGGCAGAATTATTCAATCTTTCTTTAACCTTGCCAACTGGAATGTTTTTTGGCCGAATATGAATCAGAGTGTTGGGTATTTTGAGGCAAAACAAAAGCTTCGTACTCTGGGAACTCAACTTTGAGGCAAAAATTGGATCAAACTTTATTTAATTCCCGAAGTCTTCGGGCAAATTCTTCATTGAAATTTATATTGGCGAATTTGCACTTGCTAAAGACTAAGAAAGGAACAGTGACCTTATCAATCGCTACCCTGAAGGAGCTAACCAGCACTCGATCTTAAACATGGTGATTTACTGTTATTCCAATAACTTTGATTGTGACTGGTTTGTTTCATATACATAACAATCATCAGGCAGTGCAGGTATTTAAAAAAGAAACGAAACACGGAAAATGATCATAGAACGGTTCACTTAACGCAGGAGAGCATTTGAATGAATCACCGGACAGTTAGCTCAGTTGTTAAGACATCGCTATCGGTGCCGGAGTTCTTTGTTCGATTCTCGTGCCAGTCAAATCCGTCACAGTGTCGCCAATGGCTCGCCACCGCTGCGACGTTTCTTCGGAGCTGTGTCGCCCAGGCGCTAAGCCGCGGAGATGGTCTCCGCCACTCGTCACACGCTTCGGCGTAATACTGCGAGTATATTGAGATTTGATTTTTTCGTAACCACCAATTTTGTAGCTTGTTACTTTACTCATTTTAACAGGATTACCAGCAGCATGTGAGCGCTTCTGCTGAAGAAGTTGGTGAAGTCCCTGTTGATGATATTGAACTTTATCTGAAACGTTTACGTGACGTAGTAGAACGGCTGCCACTAGAAAATCGAAACACGCTGCAATATGTAATTGCTCACCTGTCCAGGTACCTGCTGCATATTGTGCTTGTAGTCTTAAAGAACTGGTTTAGTTTTTTAATATTGGTTTTGTTTTTTTGATTTTTATTCTCCTTTCACGAGGAAGCGACGGAGGCGCTATACATAGTACGAATCCGGAATCGCATAGTAGTTGTCTTTCTGAGTTTTCCGTTTGAGTTTTTTTTCTAACTTTTCAATTTGCTGCTAGTTAGATTCCACCAAGCAGAGATAATTATCGTGAAGCATTTTATCCAAGGCTGCAACTACGAGGCTTGGGTGGTAGTTGAACCATCAACCTTGCGATGATGGTCGTCGTAACAACGACGCTCCGAACCACTCGGCCACGCTGCCGATAATTGTTTGTCCATTAGCATTTTCTATTGATCTAAGGCGTTAAGATAACACTTTCACTGAAAAATATGTAGTGTTTGATAACAACGTATATGCAATGTATTGCCGCATATTGTAATGAAACGTGTGGTTGTTGTCTGCGCTCTTTGTTTGAGATCTGGTTGCTCGATGCTTAATAGCTTTTTCCAACTGTTTTGGATGCGCTTGAGTGGTTGAATTGATAATTTTGTTTTCACATTGCTCGTATTTTACTTCTTACTGTACAAGTTCATTTTGGAAAGTGCTAGGTGCATTGCCATTGACTTTGCCGTAGCAGTAACAAGGTGATTGGTGCATGAGCGTGGTTATGATGGGAAAATTTTAATTACGAATAAAATAGCTAAAACAAGTAGAAACATGTTTGAATACAGAGACGTTTGGTTAGAATAAGTTAACCGTAGTCAGTCTTATTCAAATAGAATGATTCTATTGGTGTTCATAGTCAATTCATACTGCAGTCAATTGATGGACTTATTCGAATACTATCAATTGACTGTGGTTAATGCATTCTAACCGAAACGCCTTTGCATTTGAACATGTTTCAATTTGTTTTGGCTAGTTTATTCGTACTTAAAATTTCCATCAACCATGTTTCGATGTAATGGGAAAGCTGCATTATCTTCAATTGGCAATCAATGATATGTAACAGTTCTGATAAGCGAGTGGTATAGAGCGTCCGTCTTTTGAGCTGTAGACTCGGGTTTGATTCCGAGTCGGGCCAAACTAATGACTTTAAAATTGGTATTCACAGCTTCCCTGCTTGACGCTCAGCATTAAAGGGACAGTTTCGAGAAAAAGCCGGCAAGTTTACTTGTTGTGCCATTGGGAAAGGCTCTTGGTGCAATTCCCCCACCTTAAAGTGGTAAACAGGTGGCCGGCAACTGGAAAGCGAGCTCATTATAGCGTCAGGGTTGCCAGATCCCAGTGATCAAATAAAGCCAAATCGAGGAAAACAAAAAGCCAAATAATTTTACTAACTACAAAATTACGGTGTGAAAGTCATCACGTCCGCAGATGCCAAAATTTCCGCCCAAAATCAAGTAAAGAGCAAAAAAAAGGTCATCGCGTCCGCAGGCCGCAGTTTCAACAAAACTTCCCAAAATTTTTCGTGTAAATATGATTTGACATGTTATCCGTAAATGAAAAAGAAAACTGAGTTTTGTTTGTTGTATTGATTTTGGTCGCATTTTATATCTATGGTACACATGCGGACCACTGTCCTTCAAAAGGTTAAAAAATGACAAAAAGCCAAACAAAATTTTGCGAGCTAAACACTGATAAAATAGCCAGTTTTGAGGAATTTGGCGTTAAAAAAGCCAATCTGGGAACCCTGCATAGCGCATTGATCGCTTTCTCGTGATAGGAGGATAAAATAGGCAATTCAATTCAAATACTTGCGCGTGCGGTTTGAACTGCTCAGCGCAAATCTCACTTTAGCGCGGAAATTTGCGACTTTGTTACGGAACATCTCCGCCATTAACTAGCAAAACTGATTGTTTGTCTGCCGCTAAGACAAAAAAGACATGATAGCAAACGTAGATCAAAATGAAGAAGTTCAATTAATCAATTGGAACTTCAATGTTACCCACCTACATTTTTCTGATAACGTTAATTTAGCGTAAGATCTTAATGGGTTAGATTTAAGTTCAATTGATTGATTGAAATTCTTTATATTGATATATAGGCTTGAAGCACTTTATAAGCTGGATAGACTTCGGTAAAGCGTTCGTTGCTTAAAATATAGGTCAGGGCGACTTATTTGCGTTGCTGCAGCTGCAACATGCGATCTATGCACTTGTGATATTGCAGAGTTGCCGAGCATTCACGTGACAACAAGATGACCGCTAGTAACCTCGCCATCGTTTTTGGACCAACCCTTCTCCGTCGATCTTCAAAGTGAGTTAATCTTGTCAGACAATCTCAATGCATTTGCAAGGCTATCAAGTAAGGATTTTAAGTTCGATTCCCAGCTAGGTTGAGCTGAATATGACAACACTGCATAATGACTTAACTCGGTTAGAATTGCTGGTTTTGCGTTTGGTTGCTCAGTCCGCTGAAAAGTTGAGAAAAATATCCCCCAAGTAAGCGCAGTGATGCGACTGATTGGTTGTCACGTCTGTAGATTTCTGCTATCTCAGATACGTTGTATGAGTTCCGAGTAGCGGAGATGGCTCCACCAACTCGTGACACGCATAAGCGTATGAAGGGAGAAAAAAACAATCTTTATTATACTTGCGATATTACACCAAAGCGTAAAGAGCAATCTCCGTTGCTTGGCAACACTGCTCCGAAAACACATCGCAGTGATGTCCGATTTGACTGGCCCGGGAATCGAACCCCAGATGGCGATGTGCTTGTGCTGAACGACTAAACCAACCGCTTATTATTGAAGTACGACAAAAATTATTATTGTGAATACTTGGAGCTAAAATTGCATCGCAAGCTCTGTAAACTCGGTGGCCGAATGGTAAGAGAACTCTGCTTTCAATCTCAAGGTGTAGGTTCGAGCCTGAGCCTGCCTCATGACCTGTCCAAGCGCGTAACTGGTCGTGCAATTGGTGTTAACTGCGTTTCATTCAGAAAGTCTTCTTACCATAGTATCTCGTCATTAGTTTTTATGCAGACATGCATCGGCTTTACTTGTTATTTCGTTAATATAATAATTGAAGTTTACCTCTGGACCGACCGGTTAGCTCGGTTGTTAAGCGCATCGCTGTTGGTGTTTATGGGTTTGGGGTTCGATTTCTGAGCTGGTCCAATCAAACACAATGTCGCCAACAACTCGCCACGCCGCTGCGACGTTTCTTCGGAGCTGTGTAGCCCAGTTGCTGAGCCACGGACATGACCCCGCCACTCGTTACTCGCTTCGGCGTAATGCCGCGAGTATAATGAAGATTTGATTTTTAATTAAAGCTTATCTCAAAACCACAGTTTATTTCTGTTCTTTTCTAGCGATAGAAACGAATCACTGGAATCACTCATCGACCTCGCCCATCAATCCAGAGTAGTCGAACTTCTTATACGTCATAAGGACTTCGTGTTCAACGTCCATCCTCTGCAAACGAAAAACACTAGTAAAATTGCTGCACTGCTTTGATCAAATTATCTTTTTTGTCAGCGAGTTTACATGCCATGAATCAATCACTTCGACATAACAAGCGATACACCCAGTTGCTGTCTGTTGATCAGTTGCAGGCCACTGTGTCCGACCCTGAGCGCAATTGAAATTTTTGTTCTTTATAAATCATTTTGGCTGGTATTGTAAGTAAAGACTTCGCTATCGATGCGGTAGGTTTTGGGTTCGATTCCTGAGCCGGTCAAATCGGCCACCGCTGCGATGTTTCTTTGTAGCTGTGTTGCCCAGGCGCTAAGCGGCGGAGATGGACCCGCCTCTGACGTTTTGGCGTGATATCGCTGGATAAAGACTTGATTTGATTTTTGATATATTGTTCTTATTTTCCATCGATACGTTACATTTTGAGCTAGTAAATGTAATTTAATTCTTTGCTGATGCGTGTCACAAGTTTGCAACAGGCGAACAACACAGCTATTTGAGAATATCGATGGTGCTTTGTGGCAAGGTGTGACTCGATTTAATACGAAACCCTATTCCAACCTTATAACTAGCACTCATAACCTATCGGCCAACCACTTATTACAATCTTAGCTTCTATTTTCAGTTATACGCTCACCTTTATTCAGGTTGTAAACAACAATTAACCCTTCATAAACTTAAATGGTCTGCATTGAACAGCTCAGATGGCCGAGTGGTAAGAGCCTCTACCTCTGAAACTGTAGATTCGGGTTCGATTGCGAGTTGGGTCAAACTAATGACTTAAATTGGTATCCACAGCTTCCCTGGTTGACGCTCAGCGCCAAAGAAACAGTGTGAAGAACAAGACAGCAAGTTGACTTGCTGTACCGTTGGGAAAGGCACTTAATGGGATTCCCCCATCTTGATGTGGTAGACAGATGCCTTGGCAACTCCGAAGCGAGGTCGTTATAGCGCTTTGATGGTTTTCTCGTTGCAGGAGGATAAATATGCAACTAAGTAAAAGCACAAATACGAATAACATAATAATACCACTAACCCTAACACTAGACAAATTAACTCAACTTGCAGTTGCTGTGAAACTGCACTCTAAACATAGAAAACTGCTCAATAAGTTAGCTCGGTACGCGGTAACTGGAGAACTGCAATTTGCACAGAGGAAATCCAAGGATCGCTAAACAGTAAAATCAGACAAAGTGCGATCGAAAATTGTCGGGTATTGTCTGTCACGTATTGGTGAACGCGTCTTTGGCAGTACATCTGACGTCACGTAGTCTCTGATACTGAAATAGTAGGCATTAAGCTCATATATCTCTAAACTCTGAGCTGTCTTAGGTTTTCAACGACTTCAATCTGTTGATTCTACGGATGCTGGCCCATCAGATGTTGTTGAGAGTGGTGGAAAACACGAGGTGACCGTGGAAGAGGATTTGCAGTCGAAGTCAGCGGAAGATGATCCCGCTCCTCCTGCTTCCAATGAAAAGGTATTATCCTAATCATTGTGCATGTTTTTCAAGTTTTTTTGAAGAAGCATGCTGCCTGTTTTGATGCTTTTTACTGTTTCTGTGTTGATTTTTGGCCGTTTTCTCCAATTGAGTTGGATTTTTTTGCTAAAACAAAAGCGTCCACATGCTGCTTCTTGTAGCCCCTGTTGTGATCAACCGGCAGCATTTCAAGTTATCCCTAACCCTAAGACCATATTCAACTTTTCTATGGACCTGTGGCCGCTCTTTTAACCAGTTACCATGGATGCATGTTGGCTCTGCAGCATTTATGTTTGTTTGGATTTGGATTTAGCTGCATATTTTCCTCCTGTCATGAGAAAGCAGTCAAAGCGCTATAAAATGAGGTCGCTCAGAAGTTGCCGGCCATCTATTTACCTCTCTATGATGGGCAAATGCCCCTAAGTGCCTTTCCCAACGGCACTACTAGTAAACTCAACTTACTGCTGAGCGTCAAGCAGGAAAACTGTGAATATCAATTTTAAAGCCATTGGTTTGACTCGATTCTGTATCAAACCCTAGTGTACAGCTGCAGGAACAGGCGCTGCATCTACTTGGCCATCTGAGCTTTTAGTTCATATGTGACATTGGTCTCATCTTGTGTTGGTCTTTATTCCAAGCGCATGTTTTTGCATGTACAAATTTCACTTGCGTTTCGTTAATTTTGTTCTTATTCACAACTATTTTCACTGAATAGGTTATTTTCACTTTCTTAGTGCTTCCATTTTTAATTACAAATGACAATAATTTTTTGATTGGCCCCGTTGAGTTGCTGAATTTAAAAGGGAACTAAAGTGTGAAATTAGTTTTTAATGAAAGGTGTCAACTCACTACAAAAATTGTTAAATGTATTTAGTTTACCAAAAATAAGCGTTGAAACTTTAAGGTGATGACGAGGTTTTTTACGTACCGAGGCGTAAGAGAGTAACAGCTGCAATGCTTGTCAACCAAATTTGCTTTGATGGATCAAAGGTCACACGCTTTTCTCTTTAGTGAAAGACCTTTGATCGGCTAAAGTTAGTTTGGTTGAAAACCGTTGCAGCTGTAACTCTTACACGCCTCAATGCGGAAATACAACCTTAGTATGTCATCACCTTTTACTTTGAATATATTTAAAAATTTTTACTCTCATATTTGAAATCGTGGTATTTCTAACGTTTTAGTGAAAAAAATGATTTTACACTTCAGTTTCCTTTCAAGGCAGTTAAAAAAACCAAGTTATTTGAAATGTGGCTCAGCACTTTTTGTTTCGGTGCATGGTTTATGTATTGCTCGCCACGAACGTGTGTTTGCTGCTCATGATTTGTTAATTTGTCATTAACGCATGTTGTCTGCCTCTTTTATGTTCGTGCTTGATGACCTTCACACGCTGCATTGCGCATGCGCATCACAGTTGCTCCATCATGCGGATGATTGTTCTGGTGAGTGCTGGCAACGATTTTTCACTTCATGCTGTGTTTTGTATGTGGCGTAGGTCTTGTGTTATAGTATCGTATATTCAATTGTCTGACTCGACGGTTTCAAATCGTGAAGCGTACATCAGGTCAAAACTGACGCACTTATTTTGGTAAAAAGCCAGACATAAAAAATGAAATCTTGTTTATTCTCGCCATATTATACTGAAGCGTGTAACGATTGGCGGGGTCCTCTCCGCAGTGGCGGTGAGTCGATAGTGGCACTGTGTCCGATTCGACCGGCTCGACAATCATACCCCAGACCTCCGATAGCGATGTGTTGAACCACTACGTTAACGGGTCGGTCTAGTTGCCAGAAATGGAACTGAGAGTTGCCGTTAGCTGCCGCTTCGTGAAATCATGGCCATTACATTACGATGGTGGGCTTTCTCCGTTCTTAAAGCATTAACTACTGAAGAGTCGTGTTCAGTGATGCCGCCAGCTTTGTGTGAAAGTGCAATATCTACGTTTGCAACATTGCTCTCATTAAAGTTGTTATTTACTCTGGCCACCTGTCCCAATTTTCGTAGGCCTTAGACCCACGGCTCGTGCTTCTACTTTCGGTATTACAATGAAGGTTTTGGTATGATGATCAGTTTCATTAATTGTGGCATCAAAAAATTAATTATGATGCAGAAACTGGGACCCAAAAACCGCGAGTCTAAAGCCTGCGAAGATTGAACATGTGGACAAGGTAATTGTGTTCGTTGCTATACTGGTTGAGACGGGCTTCGCAAATGGTCACTGATAAAAGTCCCTTACTGTATCTCAGCTCCGGTGAAAATAACGTGTGTGTCCCTAATATGTGCGAAATGTCCTGGCGATAGCGCGCACAGGTTACCCATCCTTCGTGAGCAGTTCGATTCATGGTTGGAGTCGATCGCATGTGACATACGGGCTGGCTTAGGGTGTTTCAAAATTGCACCACTTTCGAATTTCAAAACGTGTACATTTGAAAATCGTATCGGTGCTAGAAAAAAAGTTACGGCAAAAAAACACATTTTAACCCATTTTTACCTGTAAGTACGCTCGTATTTTTGTCGGAATTGTGTAAAAGCATACATTCATTGTGACGTCATTTCAACGCCAACCTCCCAAATTAAAGTACAACAATAAAGCTCAAAAAGATAGGCGAAGCTGCTCATCAGCCTTTTATGCAAGTATTCGAAAGCATTTAAACATATCGTACTTAGTCACGTAGGCCTACCACATAAAAGTTCAAAGTAAGAGCTAAACCCATCAATTTACACAACTCGCCATCAAACGCTCTACTGCCATAACTTATACAATAGCAACAATTCACGTGCAAATTACAGAGCAAAAGTTTTTCCACTGTAAGCATTGTTCTCTTCGTAATCACATTAATACATTAAACACCTATTCAATATTGCAAAGAAATGCTCTAATGCGAGTATCAGTTTCGCCACTAGTTGGGATGGTGAATCAACAATTCTGTTTTGAACAATCTTTTCGGTTTGCCTATTTGTCTT